>JAWMAG010000138.1:0-80590 GCA_037013455.1 Ceratitis rosa
CATTTGGTTAGTTTTATTATAAGCGGATGTAACTCAGTGCATTGCATTTGGTTAGTTTTATTAAAAACTGATACAACTCAGTGCATTGCATTTGGTTAGTTTTATTATAAGCGGATGTAACTCAGTGCATTGCATTTGGTTAGTTTTATTAAAAACTGATACAACTCAGTGCATTGCATTTGGTTAGTTTTATTATAAACGGATATAACTCAGTGCATTGCATTTGGTTAGTTTTATTATAAACCGATATAACTCAGTGCATTGCATTTGGTTAGTTTTATTAAAAACGGATGTAACTCAGTGCATTGCATTTGGTTAGTTTTATTATAAACGTATATAACTTAGTGCATTGCATTTGGTTAGTTTTATTATAAGCGGATGTAACTCAGTGCATTGCATTTGGTTAGTTTTATTAAAAACTGATACAACTCAGTGCATTGCATTTGGTTAGTTTTATTATAAACGGATATAACTCAGTGCATTGCATTTGGTTAGTTTTATTAAAAACGGATATAACTCAGTGCATTGCATTTGGTTAGTTTTATTAAAAACGGATGTAACTCAGTGCATTGCATTTGGTTAGTTTTATTAAAAACGGATGTAACTCAGTGCATTGCATTTCGTTAGTTTTATTAAAAACGGATATAACTCAGTGCATTGCATTTGGTTAGTTTTATTAAAAACGGATATAACTCAGTGCATTGCATTTGGTTAGTTTTATTAAAAACGGATATAACTCAGTGCATTGCATTTGGTTAGTTTTATTAAAAACGGATGTAACTCAGTGCATTGCATTTGGTTAGTTTTATTATAAGCGGATATAACTCAGTGCATTGCATTTGGTTAGTTTTATTATAAACGGATATAACTCAGTGCATTGCATTTGGTTAGTTTTATTAAAAACGGATATAACTCAGTGCATTGCATTTGGTTAGTTTTAATATAAACGGATATAACTCAGTGCATTGCATTTGGTTAGTTTTATTAAAAACGGATATAACTCAGTGCATTGCATTTGGTTAGTTTTATTAAAAACGGATATAACTCGGTGCATTGCATTTGGTTAGTTTTATTAAAAACGGATATAACTCAGTGCATTGCATTTGGTTAGTTGTATTAAAAACGGATATAACTCAGTGCATTGCATTTGGTTAGTTTTATTAAAAACGGATGTAACTCAGTGCATTGCATTTGGTTAGTTTTATTAAAAACTGATACAACTCAGTGCATTGCATTTGGTTAGTTTTATTAAAAACTGATATAACTCAGTGCATTGCATTTGGTTAGTTTTATTATAAACAGATATAACTCAGTGCATTGCATTTGGTTAGTTTTATTATAAACGGATATAACTCAGTGCATTGCATTTGGTTAGTTTTATTAAAAACGGATGTAACTCAGTGCATTGCATTTGGTTAGTTTTATTATAAACGGATATAACTCAGTGCATTGCATTTGGTTAGTTTTATTATAAGCGGATATAACTCAGTGCATTGCATTTGGTTAGTTTTATTATAAACGGATATAACTCAGTGCATAGCATTTGGTTAGTTTTATTATAAACAGATATAACTCAGTGCATTGCATTTGGTTAGTTTTATTATAAACAGATATAACTCAGTGCATTGCATTTGGTTAGTTTTATTATAAACGGATATAACTCAGTGCATTGCATTTGGTTAGTTTTATTAAAAACGGATGTAACTCAGTGCATTGCATTTGGTTAGTTTTATTATAAACGGATATAACTCAGTGCATTGCATTTGGTTAGTTCTATTAAAAACGGATGTAACTCAGTGCATTGCATTTGGTTAGTTTTATTATAAACGGATATAACTCAGTGCATTGCATTTGGTTAGTTTTATTATAAACGGATATAACTCAGTGCATTTCATTTGGTTAGTTTTATTAAAAACGGATATAACTCAGTGCATTGCATTTGGTTAGTTTTATTAAAAACGGATATAACTCAGTGCATTGCATTTGGTTAGTTTTATTAAAAACGGATATAACTCAGTGCATTGCATTTGGTTAGTTTTATTAAAAACGGATGTAACTCAGTGCATTGCATTTGGTTAGTTTTATTATAAGCGGATATAACTCAGTACATTGCATTTGGTTAGTTTTATTATAAACGGATATAACTCAGTGCATTGCATTTGGTTAGTTTTATTAAAAACGGATATAACTCAGTGCATTGCATTTGGTTAGTTTTATTATAAACGGATATAACTCAGTGCATTGCATTTGGTTAGTTTTATTAAAAACGGATGTAACTCAGTGCATTGCATTTGGTTAGTTTTATTATAAACGGATGTAACTCAGTGCATTGCATTTGGTTAGTTTTATTATAAACGGATATAACTCAGTGCATTTCATTTGGTTAGTTTTATTAAAAACGGATATAACTCAGTGCATTGCATTTGGTTAGTTTTATTAAAAACGGATATAACTCAGTGCATTGCATTTGGTTAGTTTTATTAAAAACGGATATAACTCAGTGCATTGCATTTGGTTAGTTTTATTAAAAACGGATGTAACTCAGTGCATTGCATTTGGTTAGTTTTATTATAAGCGGATATAACTCAGTGCATTGCATTTGGTTAGTTTTATTATAAACGGATATAACTCAGTGCATTGCATTTGGTTAGTTTTATTATAAACGGATATAACTCAGTGCATTGCATTTGGTTAGTTTTATTAAAAACGGATGTAACTCAGTGCATTGCATTTGGTTAGTTTTATTATAAGCGGATATAACTCAGTGCATTGCATTTGGTTAGTTTTATTAAAAACGGATATAACTCAGTGCATTGCATTTGGTTAGTTTTATTAAAAACGGATGTAACTCAGTGCATTGCATTTGGTTAGTTTTATTACAAACGGATATAACTCAGTGCATTGCATTTGGTTAGTTTTATTATAAACGGATATAACTCAGTGCATTGCATTTGGTTAGTTTTATTAAAAACGGATGTAACTCAGTTCATTGCATTTGGTTAGTTTTATTAAAAACTGATACAACTCAGTGCATTGCATTTGGTTAGTTTTATTATAAACGGATGTAACTCAGTGCATTGCATTTGGTTAGTTTTATTATAAACGGATAAAACTCAGTGCATTGCATTTGGTTAGTTTTATTAAAAACGGATGTAACTCAGTGCATTGCATTTGGTTAGTTTTATTATAAACGGATATAACTCAGTGCATTGCATTTGGTTAGTTTTATTATAAGCGGATATAACTCAGTGCATTGCATTTGGTTAGTTTTATTATAAACGGATATAACTCAGTGCATAGCATTTGGTTAGTTTTATTATAAACAGATATAACTCAGTGCATTGCATTTGGTTAGTTTTATTATAAACAGATATAACTCAGTGCATTGCATTTGGTTAGTTTTATTATAAACGGATATAACTCAGTGCATTGCATTTGGTTAGTTTTATTAAAAACGGATGTAACTCAGTGCATTGCATTTGGTTAGTTTTATTATAAACGGATATAACTCAGTGCATTGCATTTGGTTAGTTCTATTAAAAACGGATGTAACTCAGTGCATTTCATTTGGTTAGTTTTATTAAAAACGGATATAACTCAGTGCATTGCATTTGGTTAGTTTTATTAAAAACGGATATAACTCAGTGCATTGCATTTGGTTAGTTTTATTAAAAACGGATGTAACTCAGTGCATTGCATTTGGTTAGTTTTATTATAAGCGGATATAACTCAGTACATTGCATTTGGTTAGTTTTATTATAAACGGATATAACTCAGTGCATTGCATTTGGTTAGTTTTATTAAAAACGGATATAACTCAGTGCTTTGCATTTGGTTAGTTTTATTATAAACGGATATAACTCAGTGCATTGCATTTGGTTAGTTTTATTAAAAACGGATGTAACTCAGTGCATTGCATTTGGTTAGTTTTATTATAAACGGATGTAACTCAGTGCATTGCATTTGGTTAGTTTTATTATAAACGGATATAACTCAGTGCATTGCATTTGGTTAGTTCTATTAAAAACGGATGTAACTCAGTGCATTGCATTTGGTTAGTTTTATTATAAACGGATATAACTCAGTGCATTGCATTTGGTTAGTTTTATTAAAAACGGATGTAACTCAGTGCATTGCATTTGGTTAGTTTTATTATAAACGGATATAACTCAGTGCATTGCATTTGGTTAGTTTTATTATAAACGGATATAACTCAGTGCATTGCATTTGGTTTGTTTTATTATAAACGGATATAACTCAGTGCATTGCATTTGGTTAGTTTTATTATAAACGGATATAACTCAGTGCATTGCATTTGGTTAGTTTTATTAAAAACGGATATAACTCAGTGCATTGCATTTGGTTAGTTTTATTAAAAACGGATATAACTCAGTGCATTGCATTTGGTTAGTTTTATTAAAAACGGATGTAACTCAGTGCATTGCATTTGGTTAGTTTTATTATAAGCGGATATAACTCAGTGCATTGCATTTGGTTAGTTTTATTATAAACGGATATATCTCAGTGCATTGCATTTGGTTAGTTTTATTATAAACGGATATAACTCAGTGCATTGCATTTGGTTAGTTTTATTAAAAACGGATGTAACTCAGTGCATTGCATTTGGTTAGTTTTATTATAAACGGATATAACTCAGTGCATTGCATTTGGTTAGTTTTATTATAAGCGGATATAACTCAGTGCATTGCATTTGGTTAGTTTTATTATAAACGGATATAACTCAGTGCATAGCATTTGGTTAGTTTTATTATAAACAGATATAACTCAGTGCATTGCATTTGGTTAGTTTTATTATAAACGGATATAACTCAGTGCATTGCATTTGGTTAGTTTTATTATAAACGGATATAACTCAGTGCATTGCATTTGGTTAGTTTTATTAAAAACGGATGTAACTCAGTGCATTGCATTTGGTTAGTTTTATTATAAACGGATATAACTCAGTGCATTGCATTTGGTTCGTTCTATTAAAAACGGATGTAACTCAGTGCATTGCATTTGGTTAGTTTTATTATAAACGGATATAACTCAGTGCATTGCATTTGGTTAGTTTTATTATAAACGGATATAACTCAGTGCATTTCATTTGGTTAGTTTTATTAAAAACGGATATAACTCAGTGCATTGCATTTGGTTAGTTTTATTAAAAACGGATATAACTCAGTGCATTGCATTTGGTTAGTTTTATTAAAAACGGATATAACTCAGTGCATTGCATTTGGTTAGTTTTATTAAAAACGGATGTAACTCAGTGCATTGCATTTGGTTAGTTTTATTATAAGCGGATATAACTCAGTACATTGCATTTGGTTAGTTTTATTATAAACGGATATAACTCAGTGCATTGCATTTGGTTAGTTTTATTAAAAACGGATATAACTCAGTGCATTGCATTTGGTTAGTTTTATTATAAACGGATATAACTCAGTGCATTGCATTTGGTTAGTTTTATTAAAAACGGATGTAACTCAGTGCATTGCATTTGGTTAGTTTTATTAAAAACGGATATAACTCAGTGCATTGCATTTGGTTAGTTTTATTAAAAACGGATGTAACTCAGTGCATTGCACTTGGTTAGTTTTATTATAAGCGGATATAACTCAGTGCATTGCATTTGGTTAGTTTTATTATAAACGGATATAACTCAGTGCATTGCATTTGGTTAGTTTTATTATAAACGGATATAACTCAGTGCATTGCATTTGGTTAGTTTTATTAAAAACGGATGTAACTCAGTGCATTGCATTTGGTTAGTTTTATTATAAACGGATATAACTCAGTGCATTGCATTTGGTTAGTTTTATTATAAGCGGATATAACTCAGTGCATTGCATTTGGTTAGTTTTATTATAAACGGATATAACTCAGTGCATAGCATTTGGTTAGTTTTATTATAAACAGATATAACTCAGTGCATTGCATTTGGTTAGTTTTATTATAAACAGATATAACTCAGTGCATTGCATTTGGTTAGTTTTATTATAAACGGATATAACTCAGTGCATTGCATTTGGTTAGTTTTATTAAAAACGGATGTAACTCAGTGCATTGCATTTGGTTAGTTTTATTATAAACGGATATAACTCAGTGCATTGCATTTGGTTAGTTCTATTAAAAACGGATGTAACTCAGTGCATTGCATTTGGTTAGTTTTATTATAAACGGATATAACTCAGTGCATTGCATTTGGTTAGTTTTATTATAAACGGATATAACTCAGTGCATTTCATTTGGTTAGTTTTATTAAAAACAGATATAACTCAGTGCATTGCATTTGGTTAGTTTTATTAAAAACGGATATAACTCAGTGCATTGCATTTGGTTAGTTTTATTAAAAACGGATATAACTCAGTGCATTGCATTTGGTTAGTTTTATTAAAAACGGATGTAACTCAGTGCATTGCATTTGGTTAGTTTTATTATAAGCGGATATAACTCAGTACATTGCATTTGGTTAGTTTTATTATAAACGGATATAACTCAGTGCATTGCATTTGGTTAGTTTTATTAAAAACGGATATAACTAAGTGCATTGCATTTGGTTAGTTTTATTATAAACGGATATAACTCAGTGCATTGCATTTGGTTAGTTTTATTAAAAACGGATGTAACTCAGTGCATTGCATTTGGTTAGTTTTATTATAAACGGATGTAACTCAGTGCATTGCATTTGGTTAGTTTTATTATAAACGGATATAACTCAGTGCATTGCATTTGGTTAGTTCTATTAAAAACGGATGTAACTCAGTGCATTGCATTTGGTTAGTTTTATTATAAACGGATATAACTCAGTGCATTGCATTTGGTTAGTTTTATTAAAAACGGATGTAACTCAGTGCATTGCATTTGGTTAGTTTTATTAAAAACGGATATAACTCAGTGCATTGCATTTGGTTAGTTTTATTAAAAACTGATACAACTCAGTGCATTGCATTTGGTTAGTTTTATTAAAAACGGATGTAACTCAGTGCATTGCATTTGGTTAGTTTTATTATAAACGGATATAACTCAGTGCATTTCATTTGGTTAGTTTTATTAAAAACGGATATAACTCAGTGCATTGCATTTGGTTAGTTTTATTAAAAACGGATATAACTCAGTGCATTGCATTTGGTTAGTTTTATTAAAAACGGATATAACTCAGTGCATTGCATTTGGTTAGTTTTATTAAAAACGGATGTAACTCAGTGCATTGCATTTGGTTAGTTTTATTATAAGCGGATATAACTCAGTGCATTGCATTTGGTTAGTTTGATTATAAACGGATATAACTCAGTGCATTGCATTTGGTTAGTTTTATTATAAACGGATATAACTCAGTGCATTGCATTTGGTTAGTTTTATTAAAAACGGATGTAACTCAGTGCATTGCATTTGGTTAGTTTTATTATAAACGGATATAACTCAGTGCATTGCATTTGGTTAGTTTTATTATAAACGGATATAACTCAGTGCATTGCATTTGGTTAGTTTTATTATAAACGGATATAACTCAGTGCATAGCATTTGGTTAGTTTTATTATAAACGGATATAACTCAGTGCATTGCATTTGGTTAGTTTTATTAAAAACGGATATAACTCAGTGCATTGCATTTGGTTAGTTTTATTAAAAACGGATGTAACTCAGTGCATTGCATTTGGTTAGTTTTATTAAAAACTGATACAACTCAGTGCATTGCATTTGGTTAGTTTTATTATAAACGGATGTAACTCAGTGCATTGCATTTGGTTAGTTTTATTATAAACGGATAAAACTCAGTGCATTGCATTTGGTTAGTTTTATTATAAACGGATATAACTCAGTGCATTTCGTTTGGTTAGTTTTATTATAAACGGATATAACTCAGTGCATTGCATTTGGTTAGTTTTATTATAAACGGATATAACTCAGTGCATTGCATTTGGTTAGTTTTATTATAAACGGATGTAACTCAGTGCATTGCATTTGGTTAGTTTTATTAAAAACAGATATAACTCAGTGCATTGCATTTGGTTAGTTTTATTATAAACGGATATAACTCAGTGCATTGCATTTGGTTAGTTTTATTATAAACGGATGTAACTCAGTGCATTGCATTTGGTTAGTTTTATTAAAAACTGATACAACTCAGTGCATTGCATTTGGTTAGGTTTATTAAAAACTGATATAACTCAGTGCATTGCATTTGGTTAGTTTTATTATAAGCGGATATAACTCAGTACATTGCATTTGGTTAGTTTTATTATAAACGGATATAACTCAGTGCATTGCATTTGGTTAGTTTTATTATAAACGGATATAACTCAGTGCATTGCATTTGGTTAGTTTTATTATAAACGGATATAACTCAGTGCATTGCATTTGGTTAGTTTTATTATAAACGGATATAACTCAGTGCATTGCATTTGGTTAGTTTTATTAAAAACGGATGTAACTCAGTGCATTGCATTTGGTTAGTTTTATTATAAACGGATATAACTCAGTGCATTGCATTTGGTTAGTTTTATTAAAAACGGATGTAACTCAGTGCATTGCATTTGGTTAGTTTTATTATAAACGGATATAACTCAGTGCATTGCATTTGGTTAGTTTTATTATAAACGGATATAACTCAGTGCATAGCATTTGGTTAGTTTTATTATAAACGGATATAACTCAGTGCATTGCATTTGGTTAGTTTTATTAAAAACGGATATAACTCAGTGCATTGCATTTGGTTAGTTTTATTATAAACGGATATAACTCAGTGCATTGCATTTGGTTAGTTTTATTAAAAACTGATACAACTCAGTACATTGCATTTGGTTAGTTTTATTATAAACGGATGTAACTCAGTGCATTGCATTTGGTTAGTTTTATTATAAACGGATAAAACTCAGTGCGTTGCATTTGGTTAGTTTTATTAAAAACGGATGTAACTCAGTGCATTGCATTTGGTTAGTTTTATTATAAACTGATGTAACTCAGTGCATTGCATTTGGTTAGTTTTATTATAAACGGATATAACTCAGTGCATTGCATTTGGTTAGTTTTATTAAAAACGGATGTAACTCAGTGCATTGCATTTGGTTAGTTTTATTATAAACGGATATAACTCAGTGCATTGCATTTGGTTAGTTTTATTAAAAACGGATGTATCTCAGTGCATTGCATTTGGTTAGTTTTATTATAAACGGATATAACTCAGTGCATTGCATTTGGTTAGTTTTATTATAAACGGATATAACTCAGTGCATTGCATTTGGTTAGTTTTATTATAAACGGATATAACTCAGTGGATTGCATTTGGTTAGTTTTATTATAAACGGATATAACTCAGTGCATTGCATTTGGTTAGTTTTATTAAAAACGGATATAACTCAGTGCATTGCATTTGGTTAGTTTTATTAAAAACGGCTATAACTCAGTGCAGTGCATTTGGTTAGTTTTATTAAAAACGGATATAACTCAGTGCATTGCATTTGGTTAGTTTTATTAAAAACGGATGTAACTCAGTGCATTGCATTTGGTTAGTTTTATTATAAGCGGATATAACTCAGGGCATTGCATTTGGTTAGTTTTATTATAAACGGATATAACTCAGTGCATTGCATTTGGTTAGTTTTATTAAAAACGGATATAACTCAGTGCATTGCATTTGGTTAGTTTTATTATAAACGGATATAACTCAGTGCATTGCATTTGGTTAGTTTTATTAAAAACGGATATAACTCAGTGCATTGCATTTGGTTAATTTTATTAAAAACGGATATAACTCAGTGCATTGCATTTGGTTAGTTTTATTAAAAACGGATATAACTCAGTGCATTGCATTTGGTTAGTTTTATTAAAAACGGACATAACTCAGTGCATTGCATTTGGTTAGTTTTATTAAAAACGGATGTAACTCAATGCATTGCATTTGGTTAGTTTTATTATAAGCGGATATAACTCAGTGCATTGCATTTGGTTAGTTTTATTATAAACGGATATAACTCAGTGCATTGTATTTGGTTAGTTTTATTATAAACGGATATAACTCAGTGCATTGCATTTGGTTAGTTTTATTATAAACGGATATAACTCAGTGCATTGCATTTGGTTAGTTTTATTATAAACGGATATAACTCAGTGCATTGCATTTGGTTAGTTTTATTATAAACGGATATAACTCAGTGCATTGCACTTGGTTAGTTTTATTATACACGGATGTAACTCAGGGCATTGCATTTGGTTAGTTTTATTAAAAACTGATACAACTCAGTGCATTGCATTTGGTTAGTTTTATTATAAACGGATATAACTCAGTGCATTGCATTTGGTTAGTTTTATTATAAACGGATATAACTCAGTGCATTGCATTTGGTTAGTTTTATTAAAAACGGATATAACTCAGTGCATTGCATTTGGTTAGTTTTATTATAAACGGATATAACTAGGTGCATTGAATTTGGTTAGTTTTATTATAAACGGATATAACTCAGTGCATTGCATTTGGTTAGTTTTATTAAAAACAGATGTAACTCAGTGCATTGCATTTGGTTAGTTTTATTATAAACGGGTATAACTCAGTGCATTGCATTTGGTTAATTTTATTATAAACGGATATAACTCAGTGCATTGCAGTTGGTTAGTTTTATTAAAAACGGATGTAACTCTGTGCATTGCATTTGGTTAGTTTTATTATAAACGGATATAACTCAGTGCATTGCATTTGGTTAGTTTTATTATAAACGGATATAACTCAGTGCATTGCATTTGGTTAGTTTTATTATAAACGGATATAACTCAGTGCATTGCATTTGGTTAGTTTTATTATAAACGGATATAACTCAGTGCATTGCATTTGGTTAGTTTTATTATAAACGGATATAACTCAGTGCATTGCATTTGGTTAGTTTTATTATAAACGGATATAACTCAGTGCATTGCATTTGGTTAGTTTTATTATAAACGGATATAACTCAGTGCATTGCATTTGGTTAGTTTTATTATAAACGGATATAACTCAGTGCAGTGCATTTGGTTAGTTTTATTATAAACGGATATAACTCAGCGCATTGCATTTGGTTAGTTTTATTATAAACGGATATAACTCAGTGCATTGCATTTGCTTAGTTTTATTATAAACGGATATAACTCAGTGCATTGCATTTGGTTAGTTTTATTAAAAACGGATATAACTCAGTGCATTGCATTTGGTTAGTTTTATTATAAACGGATATAACACAGTGCATTGCATTTGGTTAGTTTTATTATAAACGGATATAACTCAGTGCATTGCATTTGGTTAGTTTTATTAAAAACGGATATAACTCAGTGCATTGCATTTGGTTAGTTTTATTAAAAACTGATACAACTCAGTACATTGCATTTGGTTAGTTTTATTATAAACGGATGTAACTCAGTGCATTGCATTTGGTTAGTTTTATTAAAAACGGATGTAACTCAGTGCATTACATTTGGTTAGTTTTATTAAAAACTGATACAACTCAGTACATTGCATTTGGTTAGTTTTATTATAAACGGATATAACTCAGTGCATTTCGTTTGGTTAGTTTTATTATAAACGGATATAACTCAGTGCATTGCATTTGGTTAGTTTTATTATAAACGGATATAACTCAGTGCATTGCATTTGGTTAGTTTTATTATAAACTGATACAACTCAGTGCATTGCATTTGGTTAGTTTTATTAAAAACTGATATAAGTCAGTGCATTGCATTTGGTTAGTTTTATTATAAACGGATATAACTCAGTGCATTGCATTTGGTTAGTTTTATTAAAAACGGATATAACTCAGTGCATTGCATTTGGTTAGTTTTATTAAAAACGGATGTAACTCAGTGCATTGCATTTGGTTAGTTTTATTAAAAACTGATACAACTCAGTGCATTGCATTTGGTTAGTTTTATTAAAAACGGATGTAACACAGTGCATTGCATTTGGTTAGTTTTATTATAAACGGATATAACTCAGTGCATTGCATTTGGTTAGTTTTATTAAAAACGGATATAACTCAGTGCATTGCATTTGGTTAGTTTTATTAAAAACTGATACAACTCAGTACATTGCATTTGGTTAGTTTTATTATAAACGGATGTAACTCAGTGCATTGCATTTGGTTAGTTTTATTAAAAACGGATGTAACTCAGTGCATTACATTTGGTTAGTTTTATTAAAAACTGATACAACTCAGTACATTGCATTTGGTTAGTTTTATTATAAACGGATGTAACTCAGTGCGTTGCATTTGGTTAGTTTTATTAAAAACTGATACAACTCAGTGCATTGCATTTGGTTAGTTTTATTAAAAACGGATGAAACTCAGTGCATTGCATTTTGTTAGTTTTATTAAAAACTGATACAACTCAGTGCATTGCATTTGGTTAGTTTTATTAAAAACGGATGTAACTCAGTGCATTGCATTTGGTTAGTTTTATTAAAAACTGATACAACTCAGTGCATTGCATTTGGTTAGTTTTATTAAAAACTGATATAACTCAGTGCATTGCATTTGGTTAGTTTTATTATAAACGGATGTAACTCAGTGCATTGCATTTGGTTAGTTTTATTATAAACGGATATAACTCAATGCATTGCATTTGGTTAGTTTTATTAAAAACGGATATAACTCAGTGCATTGCATTTGGTTAGTTTTATTAAAAACTGATACAACTCAGTACATTGCATTTGGTTAGTTTTATTATAAACGGATATAACTCAGTGCATTGCATTTGGTTAGTTTTATTAAAAACGGATATAACTCAGTGCATTGCATTTGGTTAGTTTTATTAAAAACTGATACAACTCAGTACATTGCATTTGGTTAGTTTTATTATAAACGGATATAACTCAGTGCATTGCATTTGGTTAGTTTTATTAAAAACGGATGTAACTCAGTGCATTACATTTGGTTAGTTTTATTAAAAACTGATACAACTCAGTACATTGCATTTGGTTAGTTTTATTATAAACGGATGTAACTCAGTGCATTGCATTTGGTTAGTTTTATTATAAACGGATAAAACTCAGTGCATTGCATTTGGTTAGTTTTATTATAAACGGATATAACTCAGTGCATTTCGTTTGGTTAGTTTTATTATAAACGGATATAACTCAGTGCATTGCATTTGGTTAGTTTTATTATAAACGGATATAACTCAGTGCATTGCATTTGGTTAGTTTTATTATAAACTGATACAACTCAGTGCATTGCATTTGGTTAGTTTTATTAAAAACTGATATAAGTCAGTGCATTGCATTTGGTTAGTTTTATTATAAACGGATATAACTCAGTGCATTGCATTTGGTTAGTTTTATTAAAAACGGATATAACTCAGTGCATTGCATTTGGTTAGTTTTATTAAAAACGGATGTAACTCAGTGCATTGCATTTGGTTAGTTTTATTAAAAACTGATACAACTCAGTGCATTGCATTTGGTTAGTTTTATTATAAACGGATGTAACTCAGTGCATTGCATTTGGTTAGTTTTATTATAAACGGATAAAACTCAGTGCATTGCATTTGGTTAGTTTTATTATAAACGGATATAACTCAGTACATTTCGTTTGGTTAGTTTTATTATAAACGGATATAACTCAGTGCATTGCATTTGGTTAGTTTTATTATAAACGGATATAACTCAGTGCATTGCATTTGGTTAGTTTTATTATAAACGGATGTAACTCAGTGCATTGCATTTGGTTAGTTTTATTAAAAACAGATATAACTCAGTGCATTGCATTTGGTTAGTTTTATTATAAACGGATATAACTCAGTGCATTGCATTTGGTTAGTTTTATTAAAAACGGATGTAACTCAGTGCATTGCATTTGGTTAGTTTTATTATAAACTGATGTAACTCAGTGCATTGCATTTGGTTAGTTTTATTATAAACGGATATAACTCAGTGCATTGCATTTGGTTAGTTTTATTATAAACGGATATAACTCAGTGCATAGCATTTGGTTAGTTTTATTATAAACGGATATAACTCAGTGCATTGCATTTGGTTAGTTTTATTAAAAACGGATATAACTCAGTGCATTGCATTTGGTTAGTTTTATTAAAAACGGATGTAACTCAGTGCATTACATTTGGTTAGTTTTATTAAAAACTGATACAACTCAGTACATTGCATTTGGTTAGTTTTATTATAAACGGATGTAACTCAGTGCATTGCATTTGGTTAGTTTTATTATAAACGGATAAAACTCAGTGCATTGCATTTGGTTAGTTTTATTAAAAACGGATGTAACTCAGTGCATTGCATTTGGTTAGTTTTATTATAAACTGATGTACCTCAGTGCATTGCATTTGGTTAGTTTTATTATAAACGTATATAACTCAGTGCATTGCATTTGGTTAGTTTTATTAAAAACGGATGTAACTCAGTGCATTGCATTTGGTTAGTTTTATTATAAACGGATATAACTCAGTGCATTGCATTTGGTTAGTTTTATTAAAAACGGATATAACTCAGTGCATTGCATTTGGTTAGTTTTATTAAAAACGGATATAACTCAGTGCAGTGCATTTGGTTAGTTTTTTTAAAAACGGATATAACTCATTGCATTGCATTTGGTTAGTTTTATTATAAACGGATATAACTCAGTGCATTGCATTTGGTTAGTTTTATTATAAACGGATATAACTCAGTGCATTGCATTTGGTTAGTTTTATTAAAAACGGATGTATCTCAGTGCATTGCATTTGGTTAGTTTTATTAAAAACGGATGTACCTCAGTGCATTGCATTTGGTTAGTTTTATTATAAACGTATATAACTCAGTGCATTGCATTTGGTTAGTTTTATTAAAAACGGATGTAACTCAGTGCATTGCATTTGGTTAGTTTTATTATAAACGGATATAACTCAGTGCATTGCATTTGGTTAGTTTTATTAAAAACGGATGTATCTCAGTGCATTGCATTTGGTTAGTTTTATTATAAACGGATATAACTCAGTGCATTGCATTTGGTTAGTTTTATTATAAACGGATATAACTCAGTGCATTGCATTTGGTTAGTTTTATTATAAACCGATATAACTCAGTGCATTGCATTTGGTTAGTTTTATTATAAACGGATATAACTCAGTGCATTGCATTTGGTTAGTTTTATTAAAAACGGATATAACTCAGTGCATTGCATTTGGTTAGTTTTATTAAAAACGGATATAACTCAGTGCAGTGCATTTGGTTAGTTTTTTTAAAAACGGATATAACTCATTGCATTGCATTTGGTTAGTTTTATTAAAAACGGATGTAACTCAGTGCATTGCATTTGGTTAGTTTTATTAAAAACGGATGTAACTCAGTGCATTGCACTTGGTTAGTTTTATTATAAGCGGATATAACTCAGTGCATTGCATTTGGTTAGTTTTATTATAAACGGATATAACTCAGTGCATTGCATTTGGTTAGTTTTATTATAAACGGATATAACTCAGTGCATTGCATTTGGTTAGTTTTATTATAAACGGATATAACTCAGTGCATTGCATTTGGTTAGTTTTATTATAAACGGATATAACTCAGTGCATAGCATTTGGTTAGTTTTATTATAAGCGGATATAACTCAGTGCATTGCATTTGGTTAGTTTTATTATAAACGGATATAACTCAGTGCATAGCATTTGGTTAGTTTTATTATAAACAGATATAACTCAGTGCATTGCATTTGGTTAGTTTTATTATAAACAGATATAACTCAGTGCATTGCATTTGGTTAGTTTTATTATAAACGGATATAACTCAGTGCATTGCACTTGGTTAGTTTTATTAAAAACGGATGTAACTCAGTGCATTGCATTTGGTTAGTTTTATTATAAACGGATATAACTCAGTGCATTGCATTTGGTTAGTTCTATTAAAAACGGATGTAACTCAGTGCATTGCATTTGGTTAGTTTTATTATAAACGGATATAACTCAGTGCATTGCATTTGGTTAGTTTTATTATAAACGGATATAACTCAGTGCATTTCATTTGGTTAGTTTTATTAAAAACGGATATAACTCAGTGCATTGCATTTGGTTAGTTTTATTAAAAACGGATATAACTCAGTGCATTGCATTTGGTTAGTTTTATTAAAAACGGATATAACTCAGTGCATTGCATTTGGTTAGTTTTATTAAAAACGGATGTAACTCAGTGCATTGCATTTGGTTAGTTTTATTATAAGCGGATATAACTCAGTACATTGCATTTGGTTAGTTTTATTATAAACGGATATAACTCAGTGCATTGCATTTGGTTAGTTTTATTAAAAACGGATATAACTAAGTGCATTGCATTTGGTTAGTTTTATTATAAACGGATATAACTCAGTGCATTGCATTTGGTTAGTTTTATTAAAAACGGATGTAACTCAGTGCATTGCATTTGGTTAGTTTTATTATAAACGGATGTAACTCAGTGCATTGCATTTGGTTAGTTTTATTATAAACGGATATAACTCAGTGCATTGCATTTGGTTAGTTCTATTAAAAACTGATATAACTCAGTGCATTGCATTTGGTTAGTTTTATTATAAGCGGATATAACTCAGTACATTGCATTTGGTTAGTTTTATTATAAACGGATATAACTCAGTGCATTGCATTTGGTTAGTTTTATTATAAACGGATATAACTCAGTGCATTGCATTTGGTTAGTTTTACTATAAACGGATATAACTCAGTGCATTGCATTTGGTTAGTTTTATTATAAACGGATATAACTCAGTGCATTGCATTTGGTTAGTTTTATTAAAAACGGATGTAACTCAGTGCATTGCATTTGGTTAGTTTTATTATAAACGTATATAACTCAGTGCATTGCATTTGGTTAGTTTTATTAAAAACGGATGTAACTCAGTGCATTGCATTTGGTTAGTTTTATTATAAACGGATATAACTCAGTGCATTGCATTTGGTTAGTTTTATTATAAACGGATATAACTCAGTGCATAGCATTTGGTTAGTTTTATTATAAACGGATATAACTCAGTGCATTGCATTTGGTTAGTTTTATTAAAAACGGATATAACTCAGTGCATTGCATTTGGTTAGTTTTATTAAAAACGGATGTAACTCAGTGCATTACATTTGGTTAGTTTTATTAAAAACTGATACAACTCAGTACATTGCATTTGGTTAGTTTTATTATAAACGGATGTAACTCAGTGCATTGCATTTGGTTAGTTTTATTATAAACGGATAAAACTCAGTGCGTTGCATTTGGTTAGTTTTATTAAAAACGGATGTAACTCAGTGCATTGCATTTGGTTAGTTTTATTATAAACTGATGTAACTCAGTGCATTGCATTTGGTTAGTTTTATTATAAACGGATATAACTCAGTGCATTGCATTTGGTTAGTTTTATTAAAAACGGATGTAACTCAGTGCATTGCATTTGGTTAGTTTTATTATAAACGGATATAACTCAGTGCATTGCATTTGGTTAGTTTTATTAAAAACGGATGTATCTCAGTGCATTGCATTTGGTTAGTTTTATTATAAACGGATATAACTCAGTGCATTGCATTTGGTTAGTTTTATTATAAACGGATATAACTCAGTGCATTGCATTTGGTTAGTTTTATTATAAACGGATATAACTCAGTGCATTGCATTTGGTTAGTTTTATTATAAACGGATATAACTCAGTGCATTGCATTTGGTTAGTTTTATTAAAAACGGATATAACTCAGTGCATTGCATTTGGTTAGTTTTATTAAAAACGGATATAACTCAGTGCAGTGCATTTGGTTAGTTTTATTAAAAACGGATATAACTCAGTGCATTGCATTTGGTTAGTTTTATTAAAAACGGATGTAACTCAGTGCATTGCATTTGGTTAGTTTTATTATAAGCGGATATAACTCAGGGCATTGCATTTGGTTAGTTTTATTATAAACGGATATAACTCAGTGCATTGCATTTGGTTAGTTTTATTAAAAACGGAAATAACTCAGTGCATTGCATTTGGTTAGTTTTATTATAAACGGATATAACTCAGTGCATTGCATTTGGTTAGTTTTATTAAAAACGGATATAACTCAGTGCATTGCATTTGGTTAGTTTTATTAAAAACGGATATAACTCAGTGCATTGCATTTGGTTAGTTTTATTAAAAACGGATATAACTCAGTGCATTGCATTTGGTTAGTTTTATTAAAAACGGACATAACTCAGTGCATTGCATTTGGTTAGTTTTATTAAAAACGGATGTAACTCAATGCATTGCATTTGGTTAGTTTTATTATAAGCGGATATAACTCAGTGCATTGCATTTGGTTAGTTTTATTATAAACGGATATAACTCAGTGCATTGCATTTGGTTAGTTTTATTATAAACGGATATAACTCAGTGCATTGCATTTGGTTAGTTTTATTATAAACGGATATAACTCAGTGCATTGCATTTGGTTAGTTTTATTATAAACGGATATAACTCAGTGCATTGCATTTGGTTAGTTTTATTATAAACGGATATAACTCAGTGCATTGCACTTGGTTAGTTTTATTATACACGGATGTAACTCAGGGCATTGCATTTGGTTAGTTTTATTAAAAACTGATACAACTCAGTGCATTGCATTTGGTTAGTTTTATTATAAACGGATATAACTCAGTGCATTGCATTTGGTTAGTTTTATTATAAACGGATATAACTCAGTGCATTGCATTTGGTTAGTTTTATTAAAAACGGATATAACTCAGTGCATTGCATTTGGTTAGTTTTATTATAAACGGATATAACTAGGTGCATTGAATTTGGTTAGTTTTATTATAAACGGATATAACTCAGTGCATTGCATTTGGTTAGTTTTATTAAAAACAGATGTAACTCAGTGCATTGCATTTGGTTAGTTTTATTATAAACGGGTATAACTCAGTGCATTGCATTTGGTTAATTTTATTATAAACGGATATAACTCAGTGCATTGCAGTTGGTTAGTTTTATTAAAAACGGATGTAACTCTGTGCATTGCATTTGGTTAGTTTTATTATAAACGGATATAACTCAGTGCATTGCATTTGGTTAGTTTTATTATAAACGGATATAACTCAGTGCATTGCATTTGGTTAGTTTTATTATAAACGGATATAACTCAGTGCATTGCATTTGGTTAGTTTTATTATAAACGGATATAACTCAGTGCATTGCATTTGGTTAGTTTTATTATAAATGGATATAACTCAGTGCATTGCATTTGGTTAGTTTTATTATAAACGGATATAACTCAGTGCATTGCATTTGGTTAGTTTTATTATAAACGGATATAACTCAGTGCATTGCATTTGGTTAGTTTTATTATAAACGGATATAACTCAGTGCAGTGCATTTGGTTAGTTTTATTATAAACGGATATAACTCAGCGCATTGCATTTGGTTAGTTTTATTATAAACGGATATAACTCAGTGCATTGCATTTGCTTAGTTTTATTATAAACGGATATAACTCAGTGCATTGCATTTGGTTAGTTTTATTAAAAACGGATATAACTCAGTGCATTGCATTTGGTTAGTTTTATTATAAACGGATATAACACAGTGCATTGCATTTGGTTAGTTTTATTATAAACGGATATAGCTCAGTGCATTGCATTTGGTTAGTTTTATTAAAAACGGATATAACTCAGTGCATTGCATTTGGTTAGTTTTATTAAAAACGGATGTAACTCAGTGCATTACATTTGGTTAGTTTTATTAAAAACTGATACAACTCAGTACATTGCATTTGGTTAGTTTTATTATAAACGGATGTAACTCAGTGCATTGCATTTGGTTAGTTTTATTATAAACGGATAAAACTCAGTGCATTGCATTTGGTTAGTTTTATTATAAACGGATATAACTCAGTGCATTGCATTTGGTTAGTTTTATTATAAACGGATGTAACTCAGTGCATTGCATTTGGTTAGTTTTATTATAAACGGATATAACTCAGTGCATTGCATTTGGTTAGTTTTATTATAAACTGATACAACTCAGTGCATTGCATTTGGTTAGTTTTATTAAAAACTGATATAAGTCAGTGCATTGCATTTGGTTAGTTTTATTATAAACGGATATAACTCAGTGCATTGCATTTGGTTAGTTTTATTAAAAACGGATATAACTCAGTGCATTGCATTTGGTTAGTTTTATTAAAAACGGATGTAACTCAGTGCATTGCATTTGGTTAGTTTTATTAAAAACTGATACAACTCAGTGCATTGCATTTGGTTAGTTTTATTATAAACGGATGTAACTCAGTGCATTGCATTTGGTTAGTTTTATTATAAACGGATAAAACTCAGTGCATTGCATTTGGTTAGTTTTATTATAAACGGGTATAACTCAGTGCATTTCGTTTGGTTAGTTTTATTATAAACGGATATAACTCAGTGCATTGCATTTGGTTAGTTTTATTATAAACGGATATAACTCAGTGCATTGCATTTGGTTAGTTTTATTATAAACGGATGTAACTCAGTGCATTGCATTTGGTTAGTTTTATTAAAAACAGATATAACTCAGTGCATTGCATTTGGTTAGTTTTATTATAAACGGATATAACTCAGTGCATTGCATTTGGTTAGTTTTATTAAAAACGGATGTAACTCAGTGCATTGCATTTGGTTAGTTTTATTAAAAACTAATACAACTCAGTGCATTGCATTTGGTTAGGTTTATTAAAAACTGATATAACTCAGTGCATTGCATTTGGTTAGTTTTATTATAAACAGATATAACTCAGTGCATTGCATTTGGTTAGTTTTATTATAAACGGATATAACTCAGTGCATTGCATTTGGTTAGTTTTATTAAAAACGGATGTAACTCAGTGCATTGCATTTGGTTAGTTTTATCATAAACTGATGTAACTCAGTGCATTGCATTTGGTTAGTTTTATTATAAACGGATATAACTCAGTGCATTGCATTTGGTTAGTTTTATTAAAAACGGATGTAACTCAGTGTATTGCATTTGGTTAGTTTTATTATAAACGGATATAACTCAGTGCATTGCATTTGGTTAGTTTTATTAAAAACGGATGTAACTCAGTGCATTGCATTTGGTTAGTTTTATTATAAACGGATATAACTCAGTGCATTGCATTTGGTTAGTTTTATTATAAACGGATATAACTCAGTGCATAGCATTTGGTTAGTTTTATTATAAACGGATATAACTCAGTGCATTGCATTTGGTTAGTTTTATTAAAAACGGATATAACTCAGTGCATTGCATTTGGTTAGTTTTATTAAAAACGGATGTAACTCAGTGCATTGCATTTGGTTAGTTTTATTATAAACGGATATAACTCAGTGCATTGCATTTGGTTAGTTTTATTAAAAACGGATGTATCTCAGTGCATTGCATTTGGTTAGTTTTATTATAAACGGATATAACTCAGTGCATTGCATTTGGTTAGTTTTATTATAAACGGATATAACTCAGTGCATTGCATTTGGTTAGTTTTATTATAAACCGATATAACTCAGTGCATTGCATTTGGTTAGTTTTATTATAAACGGATATAACTCAGTGCATTGCATTTGGTTAGTTTTATTAAAAACGGATATAACTCAGTGCATTGCATTTGGTTAGTTTTATTAAAAACGGATATAACTCAGTGCAGTGCATTTGGTTAGTTTTATTAAAAACGGATATAACTCATTGCATTGCATTTGGTTAGTTTTATTAAAAACGGATGTAACTCAGTGCATTGCATTTGGTTAGTTTTATTATAAGCGGATATAACTCAGGGCATTGCATTTGGTTAGTTTTATTATAAACGGATATAACTCAGTGCATTGCATTTGGTTAGTTTTATTAAAAACGGATATAACTCAGTGCATTGCATTTGGTTAGTTTTATTATAAACGGATATAACTCAGTGCATTGCATTTGGTTAGTTTTATTAAAAACGGATATAACTCAGTGCATTGCATTTGGTTAGTTTTATTAAAAACGGATATAACTCAGTGCATTGCATTTGGTTAGTTTTATTAAAAACGGATATAACTCAGTGCATTGCATTTGGTTAGTTTTATTAAAAACGGACATAACTCAGTGCATTGCATTTGGTTAGTTTTATTAAAAACGGATGTAACTCAATGCATTGCATTTGGTTAGTTTTATTATAAGCGGATATAACTCAGTGCATTGCATTTGGTTAGTTTTATTATAAACGGATATAACTCAGTGCATTGCATTTGGTTAGTTTTATTATAAACGGATATAACTCAGTGCATTGCATTTGGTTAGTTTTATTATAAACGGATATAACTCAGTGCATTGCATTTGGTTAGTTTTATTATAAACGGATATAACTCAGTGCATTGCATTTGGTTAGTTTTATTATAAACGGATATAACTCAGTGCATTGCACTTGGTTAGTTTTATTATACACGGATGTAACTCAGGGCATTGCATTTGGTTAGTTTTATTAAAAACTGATACAACTCAGTGCATTGCGTTTGGTTAGTTTTATTATAAACGGATATAACTCAGTGCATTGCATTTGGTTAGTTTTATTATAAACGGATATAACTCAGTGCATTGCATTTGGTTAGTTTTATTAAAAACGGATATAACTCAGTGCATTGCATTTGGTTAGTTTTATTATAAACGGATATAACTAGGTGCATTGAATTTGGTTAGTTTTATTATAAACGGATATAACTCAGTGCATTGCATTTGGTTAGTTTTATTAAAAACAGATGTAACTCAGTGCATTGCATTTGGTTAGTTTTATTATAAACGGATATAACTCAGTGCATTGCATTTGGTTAATTTTATTATAAACGGATATAACTCAGTGCATTGCAGTTGGTTAGTTTTATTAAAAACGGATGTAACTCTGTGCATTGCATTTGGTTAGTTTTATTATAAACGGATATAACTCAGTGCATTGCATTTGGTTAGTTTTATTATAAACGGATATAACTCAGTGCATTGCATTTGGTTAGTTTTATTATAAACGGATATAACTCAGTGCATTGCATTTGGTTAGTTTTATTATAAACGGATATAACTCAGTGCATTGCATTTGGTTAGTTTTATTATAAACGGATATAACTCAGTGCATTGCATTTGGTTAGTTTTATTATAAACGGATATAACTCAGTGCAGTGCATTTGGTTAGTTTTATTATAAACGGATATAACTCAGTGCATTGCATTTGGTTAGTTTTATTATAAACGGATATAACTCAGTGCAGTGCATTTGGTTAGTTTTATTATAAACGGATATAACTCAGTGCATTGCAGTTGGTTAGTTTTATTAAAAACGGATATAACTCAGTGCATTGCATTTGGTTAGTTTTATTAAAAACTGATACAACTCAGTGCATTGCATTTGGTTAGTTTTATTATAAACGGATATAACTCAGTGCATTGCATTTGGTTAGTTTTATTATAAACGGATATAACTCAGTGCATTGCAGTTGGTTAGTTTTATTAAAAACGGATATAACTCAGTGCATTGCATTTGGTTAGTTTTATTATAAACGGATATAACTCAGTGCATTGCATTTGGTTAGTTTTATTATAAACGGATATAACTCAGTGCATTGCATTTGGTTAGTTTTATTATAAACGGATATAACTCAGTGCAGTGCATTTGGTTAGTTTTATTATAAACGGATATAACTCAGTGCATTGCAGTTGGTTAGTTTTATTAAAAACGGATATAACTCAGTGCATTGCATTTGGTTAGTTTTATTATAAACGGATATAACTCAGTGCATTGCATTTGGTTAGTTTTATTATAAACGGATATAACTCAGTGCATTGCATTTGGTTAGTTTTATTATAAACGGATATAACTCAGTGCAGTGCATTTGGTTAGTTTTATTATAAACGGATATAACTCAGTGCATTGCAGTTGGTTAGTTTTATTAAAAACGGATATAACTCAGTGCATTGCATTTGGTTAGTTTTATTATAAACGGATATAACTCAGTGCATTGCATTTGGTTAGTTTTATTATAAACGGATATAACTCAGTGCAGTGCATTTGGTTAGTTTTATTATAAACGGATATAACTCAGTGCATTGCATTTGGTTAGTTTTATTATAAACGGATATAACTCAGTGCATTGCATTTGGTTAGTTTTATTATAAACGGATATAACTCAGTGCATTGCATTTGGTTAGTTTTATTATAAACGGATATAACTCAGTGCAGTGCATTTGGTTAGTTTTATTATAAACGGATATAACTCAGTGCATTGCAGTTGGTTAGTTTTATTAAAAACGGATATAACTCAGTGCATTGCATTTGGTTAGTTTTATTATAAACGGATATAACTCAGTGCAGTGCATTTGGTTAGTTTTATTATAAACGGATATAACTCAGTGCATTGCAGTTGGTTAGTTTTATTAAAAACGGATATAACTCAGTGCATTGCATTTGGTTAGTTTTATTATAAACGGATATAACTCAGTGCATTGCATTTGGTTAGTTTTATTATAAACGGATATAACTCAGTGCAGTGCATTTGGTTAGTTTTATTATAAACGGATATAACTCAGTGCATTGCAGTTGGTTAGTTTTATTAAAAACGGATATAACTCAGTGCATTGCATTTGGTTAGTTTTATTATAAACGGATATAACTCAGTGCATTGCATTTGGTTAGTTTTATTATAAACGGATATAACTCAGTGCATTGCATTTGGTTAGTTTTATTATAAACGGATATAACTCAGTGCATTGCATTTGGTTAGTTTTATTATAAACGGATATAACTCAGTGCATTGCATTTGGTTAGTTTTATTATAAACGGATATAACTCAGTGCAGTGCATTTGGTTAGTTTTATTATAAACGGATATAACTCAGTGCATTGCAGTTGGTTAGTTTTATTAAAAACGGATATAACTCAGTGCATTGCATTTGGTTAGTTTTATTATAAACGGATATAACTCAGTGCATTGCATTTGGTTAGTTTTATTATAAACGGATATAACTCAGTGCATTGCATTTGGTTAGTTTTATTATAAACGGATATAACTCAGTGCAGTGCATTTGGTTAGTTTTATTATAAACGGATATAACTCAGTGCATTGCAGTTGGTTAGTTTTATTAAAAACGGATATAACTCAGTGCATTGCATTTGGTTAGTTTTATTATAAACGGATATAACTCAGTGCATTGCATTTGGTTAGTTTTATTATAAACGGATATAACTCAGTGCATTGCATTTGGTTAGTTTTATTATAAACGGATATAACTCAGTGCAGTGCATTTGGTTAGTTTTATTATAAACGGATATAACTCAGTGCATTGCAGTTGGTTAGTTTTATTAAAAACGGATATAACTCAGTGCATTGCATTTGGTTAGTTTTATTATAAACGGATATAACTCAGTGCATTGCATTTGGTTAGTTTTATTATAAACGGATATAACTCAGTGCATTGCATTTGGTTAGTTTTATTATAAACGGATATAACTCAGTGCAGTGCATTTGGTTAGTTTTATTATAAACGGATATAACTCAGTGCATTGCAGTTGGTTAGTTTTATTAAAAACGGATATAACTCAGTGCATTGCATTTGGTTAGTTTTATTAAAAACTGATACAACTCAGTGCATTGCATTTGGTTAGTTTTATTATAAACGGATATAACTCAGTGCATTGCATTTGGTTAGTTTTATTATAAACGGATATAACTCAGTGCATTGCATTTGGTTAGTTTTATTATAAACGGATATAACTCAGTGCATTGCATTTGGTTAGTTTTATTATAAACGGATATAACTCAGTGCATTGCAGTTGGTTAGTTTTATTAAAAACGGATATAACTCAGTGCATTGCAGTTGGTTAGTTTTATTAAAAACGGATGTAACTCTGTGCATTGCATTTGGTTAGTTTTATTATAAACGGATATAACTCAGTGCATTGCATTTGGTTAGTTTTATTATAAACGGATATAACTCAGTGCATTGCATTTGGTTAGTTTTATTATAAACGGATATAACTCAGTGCATTGCATTTGGTTAGTTTTATTATAAACGGATATAACTCAGTGCATTGCATTTGGTTAGTTTTATTATAAACGGATATAACTCAGTGCATTGCATTTGGTTAGTTTTATTATAAACGGATATAACTCAGTGCATTGCATTTGGTTAGTTTTATTATAAACGGATATAACTCAGTGCAGTGCATTTGGTTAGTTTTATTATAAACGGATATAACTCAGTGCATTGCATTTGGTTAGTTTTATTATAAACGGATATAACTCAGTGCATTGCATTTGGTTAGTTTTATTATAAACGGATATAACTCAGTGCATTGCATTTGGTTAGTTTTATTATAAACGGATATAACTCAGTGCATTGCATTTGGTTAGTTTTATTATAAACGGATATAACTCAGTGCATTGCATTTGGTTAGTTTTATTATAAACGGATATAACTCAGTGCATTGCATTTGGTTAGTTTTATTATAAACGGATATAACTCAGTGCATTGCATTTGGTTAGTTTTATTATAAACGGATATAACTCAGTGCAGTGCATTTGGTTAGTTTTATTATAAACGGATATAACTCAGTGCATTGCATTTGGTTAGTTTTATTATAAACGGATATAACTCAGTGCATTGCATTTGGTTAGTTTTATTATAAACGGATATAACTCAGTGCAGTGCATTTGCTTAGTTTTATTATAAACGGATATAACTCAGTGCATTGCATTTGGTTAGTTTTATTAAAAACTGATACAACTCAGTGCATTGCATTTGGTTAGTTTTATTATAAACGGATATAACTCAGTGCATTGCATTTGGTTAGTTTTATTAAAAACGGATGTAACTCTGTGCATTGCATTTGGTTAGTTTTATTATAAACGGATATAACTCAGTGCATTGCATTTGGTTAGTTTTATTATAAACGGATATAACTCAGTGCATTGCATTTGCTTAGTTTTATTATAAACGGATATAACTCAGTGCATTGCATTTGGTTAGTTTTATTAAAAACGGATATAACTCAGTGCATTGCATTTGGTTAGTTTTATTATAAACGGATATAACTCAGTGCATTGCAGTTGGTTAGTTTTATTAAAAACGGATGTAACTCTGTGCATTGCATTTGGTTAGTTTTATTATAAACGGATATAACTCAGTGCATTGCATTTGGTTAGTTTTATTATAAACGGATATAACTCAGTGCATTGCATTTGCTTAGTTTTATTATAAACGGATATAACTCAGTGCATTGCATTTGGTTAGTTTTATTATAAACGGATATAACTCAGTGCATTGCATTTGGTTAGTTTTATTATAAACGGATATAACTCAGTGCAGTGCATTTGGTTAGTTTTATTATAAACGGATATAACTCAGTGCATTGCATTTGGTTAGTTTTATTATAAACGGATATAACTCAGTGCAGTGCATTTGGTTAGTTTTATTATAAACGGATATAACTCAGTGCATTGCAGTTGGTTAGTTTTATTAAAAACGGATGTAACTCTGTGCATTGCATTTGGTTAGTTTTATTATAAACGGATATAACTCAGTGCAGTGCATTTGGTTAGTTTTATTATAAACGGATATAACTCAGTGCATTGCATTTGGTTAGTTTTATTATAAACGGATATAACTCAGTGCAGTGCATTTGGTTAGTTTTATTATAAACGGATATAACTCAGCGCATTGCATTTGGTTAGTTTTATTATAAACGGATATAACTCAGTGCATTGCATTTGCTTAGTTTTATTATAAACGGATATAACTCAGTGCATTGCACTTGGTTAGTTTTATTATACACGGATGTAACTCAGGGCATTGCATTTGGTTAGTTTTATTAAAAACTGATACAACTCAGTGCATTGCATTTGGTTAGTTTTATTATAAACGGATATAACTCAGTGCATTGCATTTGGTTAGTTTTATTATAAACGGATATAACTCAGTGCATTGCATTTGGTTAGTTTTATTAAAAACGGATATAACTCAGTGCATTGCATTTGGTTAGTTTTATTATAAACGGATATAACTAGGTGCATTGAATTTGGTTAGTTTTATTATAAACGGATATAACTCAGTGCATTGCATTTGGTTAGTTTTATTAAAAACAGATGTAACTCAGTGCATTGCATTTGGTTAGTTTTATTATAAACGGGTATAACTCAGTGCATTGCATTTGGTTAATTTTATTATAAACGGATATAACTCAGTGCATTGCAGTTGGTTAGTTTTATTAAAAACGGATGTAACTCTGTGCATTGCATTTGGTTAGTTTTATTATAAACGGATATAACTCAGTGCATTGCATTTGGTTAGTTTTATTATAAACGGATATAACTCAGTGCATTGCATTTGGTTAGTTTTATTATAAACGGATATAACTCAGTGCATTGCATTTGGTTAGTTTTATTATAAACGGATATAACTCAGTGCATTGCATTTGGTTAGTTTTATTATAAACGGATATAACTCAGTGCATTGCATTTGGTTAGTTTTATTATAAACGGATATAACTCAGTGCATTGCATTTGGTTAGTTTTATTATAAACGGATATAACTCAGTGCATTGCATTTGGTTAGTTTTATTATAAACGGATATAACTCAGTGCAGTGCATTTGGTTAGTTTTATTATAAACGGATATAACTCAGCGCATTGCATTTGGTTAGTTTTATTATAAACGGATATAACTCAGTGCATTGCATTTGCTTAGTTTTATTATAAACGGATATAACTCAGTGCATTGCATTTGGTTAGTTTTATTAAAAACGGATATAACTCAGTGCATTGCATTTGGTTAGTTTTATTATAAACGGATATAACACAGTGCATTGCATTTGGTTAGTTTTATTATAAACGGATATAGCTCAGTGCATTGCATTTGGTTAGTTTTATTAAAAACGGATATAACTCAGTGCATTGCATTTGGTTAGTTTTATTAAAAACGGATGTAACTCAGTGCATTACATTTGGTTAGTTTTATTAAAAACTGATACAACTCAGTACATTGCATTTGGTTAGTTTTATTATAAACGGATGTAACTCAGTGCATTGCATTTGGTTAGTTTTATTATAAACGGATAAAACTCAGTGCATTGCATTTGGTTAGTTTTATTATAAACGGATATAACTCAGTGCATTGCATTTGGTTAGTTTTATTATAAACGGATGTAACTCAGTGCATTGCATTTGGTTAGTTTTATTATAAACGGATATAACTCAGTGCATTGCATTTGGTTAGTTTTATTATAAACTGATACAACTCAGTGCATTGCATTTGGTTAGTTTTATTAAAAACTGATATAAGTCAGTGCATTGCATTTGGTTAGTTTTATTATAAACGGATATAACTCAGTGCATTGCATTTGGTTAGTTTTATTAAAAACGGATATAACTCAGTGCATTGCATTTGGTTAGTTTTATTAAAAACGGATGTAACTCAGTGCATTGCATTTGGTTAGTTTTATTAAAAACTGATACAACTCAGTGCATTGCATTTGGTTAGTTTTATTATAAACGGATGTAACTCAGTGCATTGCATTTGGTTAGTTTTATTATAAACGGATAAAACTCAGTGCATTGCATTTGGTTAGTTTTATTATAAACGGGTATAACTCAGTGCATTTCGGTTGGTTAGTTTTATTATAAACGGATATAACTCAGTGCATTGCATTTGGTTAGTTTTATTATAAACGGATATAACTCAGTGCATTGCATTTGGTTAGTTTTATTATAAACGGATGTAACTCAGTGCATTGCATTTGGTTAGTTTTATTAAAAACAGATATAACTCAGTGCATTGCATTTGGTTAGTTTTATTATAAACGGATATAACTCAGTGCATTGCATTTGGTTAGTTTTATTAAAAACGGATGTAACTCAGTGCATTGCATTTGGTTAGTTTTATTAAAAACTAATACAACTCAGTGCATTGCATTTGGTTAGGTTTATTAAAAACTGATATAACTCAGTGCATTGCATTTGGTTAGTTTTATTATAAACAGATATAACTCAGTGCATTGCATTTGGTTAGTTTTATTATAAACGGATATAACTCAGTGCATTGCATTTGGTTAGTTTTATTAAAAACGGATGTAACTCAGTGCATTGCATTTGGTTAGTTTTATTATAAACGGATATAACTCAGTGCATTGCATTTGGTTAGTTTTATTAAAAACGGATGTAACTCAGTGTACTGCATTTGGTTAGTTTTATTATAAACGGATATAACTCAGTGCATTGCATTTGGTTAGTTTTATTAAAAACGGATGTAACTCAGTGCATTGCATTTGGTTAGTTTTATTATAAACGGATATAACTCAGTGCATTGCATTTGGTTAGTTTTATTATAAACGGATATAACTCAGTGCATAGCATTTGGTTAGTTTTATTATAAACGGATATAACTCAGTGCATTGCATTTGGTTAGTTTTATTAAAAACGGATATAACTCAGTGCATTGCATTTGGTTAGTTTTATTAAAAACGGATGTAACTCAGTGCATTGCATTTGGTTAGTTTTATTATAAACGGATATAACTCAGTGCATTGCATTTGGTTAGTTTTATTAAAAACGGATGTATCTCAGTGCATTGCATTTGGTTAGTTTTATTATAAACGGATATAACTCAGTGCATTGCATTTGGTTAGTTTTATTATAAACGGATATAACTCAGTGCATTGCATTTGGTTAGTTTTATTATAAACCGATATAACTCAGTGCATTGCATTTGGTTAGTTTCATTATAAACGGATATAACTCAGTGCATTGCATTTGGTTAGTTTTATTAAAAACGGATATAACTCAGTGCATTGCATTTGGTTAGTTTTATTAAAAACGGATATAACTCAGTGCAGTGCATTTGGTTAGTTTTATTAAAAACGGATGTAACTCAGTGCATTGCATTTGGTTAGTTTTATTAAAAACGGATGTAACTCAGTGCATTGCATTTGGTTAGTTTTATTATAAGCGGATATAACTCAGGGCATTGCATTTGGTTAGTTTTATTATAAACGGATATAACTCAGTGCATTGCATTTGGTTAGTTTTATTAAAAACGGATATAACTCAGTGCATTGCATTTGGTTAGTTTTATTATAAACGGATATAACTCAGTGCATTGCATTTGGTTAGTTTTATTAAAAACGGATATAACTCAGTGCATTGCATTTGGTTAGTTTTATTAAAAACGGATATAACTCAGTGCATTGCATTTGGTTAGTTTTATTAAAAACGGATATAACTCAGTGCATTGCATTTGGTTAGTTTTATTAAAAACGGACATAACTCAGTGCATTGCATTTGGTTAGTTTTATTAAAAACGGATGTAACTCAATGCATTGCATTTGGTTAGTTTTATTATAAGCGGATATAACTCAGTGCATTGCATTTGGTTAGTTTTATTATAAACGGATATAACTCAGTGCATTGCATTTGGTTAGTTTTATTATAAACGGATATAACTCAGTGCATTGCATTTGGTTAGTTTTATTATAAACGGATATAACTCAGTGCATTGCATTTGGTTAGTTTTATTATAAACGGATATAACTCAGTGCATTGCATTTGGTTAGTTTTATTATAAACGGATATAACTCAGTGCATTGCACTTGGTTAGTTTTATTATACACGGATGTAACTCAGGGCATTGCATTTGGTTAGTTTTATTAAAAACTGATACAACTCAGTGCATTGCATTTGGTTAGTTTTATTATAAACGGATATAACTCAGTGCATTGCATTTGGTTAGTTTTATTATAAACGGATATAACTCAGTGCATTGCATTTGGTTAGTTTTATTAAAAACGGATATAACTCAGTGCATTGCATTTGGTTAGTTTTATTATAAACGGATATAACTAGGTGCATTGAATTTGGTTAGTTTTATTATAAACGGATATAACTCAGTGCATTGCATTTGGTTAGTTTTATTAAAAACAGATGTAACTCAGTGCATTGCATTTGGTTAGTTTTATTATAAACGGATATAACTCAGTGCATTGCATTTGGTTAATTTTATTATAAACGGATATAACTCAGTGCATTGCAGTTGGTTAGTTTTATTAAAAACGGATGTAACTCTGTGCATTGCATTTGGTTAGTTTTATTATAAACGGATATAACTCAGTGCATTGCATTTGGTTAGTTTTATTATAAACGGATATAACTCAGTGCATTGCATTTGGTTAGTTTTATTATAAACGGATATAACTCAGTGCATTGCATTTGGTTAGTTTTATTATAAACGGATATAACTCAGTGCATTGCATTTGGTTAGTTTTATTATAAACGGATATAACTCAGTGCATTGCATTTGGTTAGTTTTATTATAAACGGATATAACTCAGTGCAGTGCATTTGGTTAGTTTTATTATAAACGGATATAACTCAGTGCATTGCATTTGGTTAGTTTTATTATAAACGGATATAACTCAGTGCAGTGCATTTGGTTAGTTTTATTATAAACGGATATAACTCAGTGCATTGCAGGTGGTTAGTTTTATTAAAAACGGATGTAACTCTGTGCATTGCATTTGGTTAGTTTTATTATAAACGGATATAACTCAGTGCATTGCATTTGGTTAGTTTTATTATAAACGGATATAACTCAGTGCATTGCATTTGGTTAGTTTTATTATAAACGGATATAACTCAGTGCATTGCATTTGGTTAGTTTTATTATAAACGGATATAACTCAGTGCATTGCATTTGGTTAGTTTTATTATAAACGGATATAACTCAGTGCATTGCATTTGGTTAGTTTTATTATAAACGGATATAACTCAGTGCAGTGCATTTGGTTAGTTTTATTATAAACGGATATAACTCAGTGCATTGCATTTGGTTAGTTTTATTATAAACGGATATAACTCAGTGCATTGCATTTGGTTAGTTTTATTATAAACGGATATAACTCAGTGCAGTGCATTTGCTTAGTTTTATTATAAACGGATATAACTCAGTGCATTGCATTTGGTTAGTTTTATTAAAAACGGATATAACTCAGTGCATTGCAATTGGTTAGTTTTATTATAAACGGATATAACTCAGTGCATTGCATTTGGTTAGTTTTATTAAAAACGGATGTAACTCTGTGCATTGCATTTGGTTAGTTTTATTATAAACGGATATAACTCAGTGCATTGCATTTGGTTAGTTTTATTATAAACGGATATAACTCAGTGCATTGCATTTGCTTAGTTTTATTATAAACGGATATAACTCAGTGCATTGCATTTGGTTAGTTTTATTAAAAACGGATATAACTCAGTGCATTGCATTTGGTTAGTTTTATTATAAACGGATATAACTCAGTGCATTGCAGTTGGTTAGTTTTATTAAAAACGGATGTAACTCTGTGCATTGCATTTGGTTAGTTTTATTATAAACGGATATAACTCAGTGCATTGCATTTGGTTAGTTTTATTATAAACGGATATAACTCAGTGCATTGCATTTGCTTAGTTTTATTATAAACGGATATAACTCAGTGCATTGCATTTGGTTAGTTTTATTATAAACGGATATAACTCAGTGCATTGCATTTGGTTAGTTTTATTATAAACGGATATAACTCAGTGCAGTGCATTTGGTTAGTTTTATTATAAACGGATATAACTCAGTGCATTGCATTTGGTTAGTTTTATTATAAACGGACAGTCTCCGACTGATACTCACCGCGAGTGGACGTATTTTCAGACTGTGTTTCTTTCTGTGCTTTATCAGCGCTCTGCTTCTTACTTAACACTATTTTTTTGTGTTCGTGACTTTAAATTTCAAACGATACACGTGTTTTTCTCTTTGTGAGTGCTTGCAGAAAATATTTCCCCAATGGCCCCTGGGCCACCAAATTTGGGGGACAATAGGTTCGCTACGCTTGCTGAACGTCCCCAAACCAAACGTAAAAAGACATCATATAAGCCTCTAATATTCCCTGAATTACCAAAAACTAAGCAAGAAAATCCAAAGTTCATTACAATATCAACAATTGACTCAACTAAGCCATTATCAAAGTACTCCTGTTTTGCAGTTCATAAAGCATTGGAAGCGGTAAGCAAAGAAATAGTTTCCATTTCCGAACTACGGGATGGTAATTTGTTGTTGCTCGTTAAAACCCCAACCATTGCACAAAAATTCTTAGCGACGAAGCGATTGAATGGAATATGTGAGGTAGAGGTAAAGTTTCATGATAATCTCAATTTTTCAAAAGGTACAATATATGCACCATGCCTAAACGATGTCCCTGAAAAAGAAATTCTAGAAAACTTGAAAAATCAAGGAGTGGTAGGAGTGTACAAATTTAAAAAAAATGTGAATAATACCCTACAACATTCCGGAGTACAACTCCTCACATTTGACATGTATAAATTACCCGAAAAAATAGAGGTTTCATGGCGCTCAGCCCGTGTAAAACCATATTTCCCAAATCCCATGAGATGTAAATCATGTCAACTTTTAGGGCACACCATTAAGAGGTGCAATAACAAAGCTGCTTGTGCCACTTGTAATTTCCCTCCCCACGGCTCAGAACAATGTTTACGCACTTTATGCGCAAATTGTGCCGGTGAGCACCCATCATTTTCGAACACATGTCCAAGGTACATTCAAACAAAACAAATTCTCAAAATCAAAACTGAGAACAGATGTTCGATGCGAGAAGCTATTAAATTACACAAAGCACAAGTGCCAAGTCTACCAAACATCTCTTTCTCCCAAATGGTAAAGCAAAATCATCAAAATCAACAAAAAGAAAACAAGAACTCTAACAATACCACTGCAGAAACCATTCATACACCTTCCGTACCCACAAGCTCTCCTCCCCAAGTACCTCACCCTGAAACTGCTGAGAGCATTAACACTGCTCAAACATCTCTTACTCCAAGTCCCAACGACGACTTACATCCTCCACCAACCTCCTCTTTCGATTTTCAATCAAATGCCACCCCACAAAATAACAACACTATAATTCCTAACAACCAACCTCTCTCTTATAGTGCTCTCAATTCCACCTTCCAAAGCATTCTTAGCTACGCTAACAACTACACAAATCAAACAACTAATCTCTCTCATCAATTTATAAGCGAACTACAATCGCACCACACTGCTAACGCTTCTCTCAACAAGTCACAAACCAACTCAATAACAACTCAAGAGTACAGTCTACAAGATGATGATCAAACTATGCCAACCTCAGACGACGAAAAAATGTAATCCATTTTTCTCTGTCCTTTGATTCGTATTTTTACTAAATGTTTAACATACTACAGTGGAATATAAATGGCTTCTACAACAACTACACCGAACTTGAAATTCTCATTAAAGAAATCTCCCCACACTTCATTGCTTTACAAGAAACTCACCTTGCCGTAAATAAAGTTGGCTCTGTGCCAAATAAATATGTAAGTTATTTTCTCAATTTACCACAAAATACCACAAACAAACAAGGTATCGCTGTCTTAGTAAAAAAAGACATTCCACATAAATACCTCCCAATCCATTCAAATATCGCTTCGTTAGCTATTCAGGTATCTATAGGATTTAAAGTCACGATTATTTGTCTGTATATACCTCCCCAACAAAGTTTTACGCTTGCTGAGCTTAGACATATTTTATCGTCAGTACCCAAACCCGTAATCCTAGTCGGAGATGTAAATTCGTGGTCCCCATTATGGGGCTCCACATCAACCAACCAAAGAGGCTTGGTACTGGAAGATTTAATTCTTACTGAGAACTTAACCATATTGAACGATGGTTCTCCAACGCATTTTTCGACCCATAATTCCTTCACCCACGTCGATCTATCTATCTGCTCTACCAATATTGCTCCAAAAGCAAATAGCCGAACACTCGACAGCTTATGTGGTAGTGATCATTACCCAATAGTCACAGAACTAGCCACGCCATCCTTTGAAAAGCTCTTCCCAAAACCAAAGTTTTTGACAGGAAAAGCTGACTGGCCCAAATTTACTCAAAATACAATTTTGTTCTGTGATGAACTCCCGGTATCTCAAAACATTAATAAAGAGGTCGCTAATATCACTAAAATAATAAGGTCGGCTGCACACCTTTCAATTCCGCAAACTGCTTACAGACCTTACAAAAAAATTGTCCCATACTGGACAAGCGAGCTGAACAACTTAAGAAATTTAAAACAGGATAACTGGAGGCAATACAAAAGGACTAGAACAGAAGCCAACCTGATCCTATATAAAAAAGCAAATGCCATTTTTCGTAAAAAGTCTAAAGAAGCAAAACGAATGAGCTTCGAAAAACTTACTGCAGAAATAAATCCCTCTTCTAACCCTAAAAAGGTTTGGTCGGACATTAAAATGCTCACAGGTTCATATTCCCAAAACCATATAAATTCAATTAACAGCCCTACTGGACCTGTAGCTGACCCCAAGGCGATTGCCGAACTTTTTGCCTCCACTTGGTCTAGGTATTCTAGCGACTCAAACTTTACTTCAGCTTTTATGGCAAAGAAAAATGAAACACTAAGTTGCACTTACAACCAGCCAAACTCCCCAGCTAAAATAATAGAATCAGAAATCACGTATCCAGAATTCGAAAGTACAATCTCTTCACTATCTGGAAAAACTCCAGGCCACGATAGAATTTCGTATGATATGCTAAAAAACTTACCTTATGAGGTTAAATCAAGGTTAATCAATGTGTACAATAATATTTTAACTACCGGAATTTATCCTCAAAACTGGAAAAACGCAACAGTTGCACCCATACCAAAGTCCACTAAGCCATCATCAGAAGCCTTAGATTATAGACCGATTTCGCTTATATGCTGCACGAGCAAGTTACTCGAAAAAATTATCTCGAAGCGCATTATGTGGTATATTTCCAAACATCGTTTAATTAGTCCACATCAGCTCGCCTTTAAGGAAGGGCAGGGAACTTCCGACGCTCTCCTACTTTTTGAAAATTTCGTTTCATATGGTTTATCCTCCCGCAATCATATATCTACGCTCAGTCTGGATTTTGAAAAGGCTTTCGATCGTGTCGGAGCTCACATAGCTCTGGGACAATTAGAAAAATGGAAATTCGGTAATAAAATATACCATTTTATCAAGTCATTTCTCACCAATCGAAAATTCAAAGTAAAAGTAAATAACGCGTTTTCTAATTTACACAACCAACAGAATGGAATCCCACAAGGATCCCCCCTTTCTGTTACGTTATTTACTATTGCTTTTGACGAAATTAGCCACATAATTTCCAAACATAAAAATATTTCACACATAATCTATGCGGATGACGTCCTACTCTATTCTAAAATAAGTAATTTAAATACTGTTAAAAATAAATTTCTAAACATACTAACCGACATATCGAAATGGTCAATCTGCTCAGGAGCAAATCTTTCACTTAATAAATGTAAATATTTTCATATATGCCGTAAACAAAAATGTACCGATTTACATCTAGTTCATAATAATATCAACATTGTAAACGTTACTAGCTTACGTTTTCTTGGAATCGTTTTTGACAAACGTTTTACATTTAAGGAACACTGTCTTAGCCTAAAAAAAAGCCTAGCTGTCAGGTTAAATATTATTAAATACTTATCTTCTAAGCATTGTCTAATTCATCCAAATACTTTAATAATTGCTGTTAAGGCTTTAATTTTGTCGAAAATTGACTATGGTTTACCAATATACGGCCATTGTGCAAAAAGCAACATAAAAATGATTTTTTCCACGTATCATGCTGCTGTTCGAAAGAGCATTCGTGCATTTCCAACATCCCCGATTCAATGCATCTTGGCGGAGGCTGGAATGCCTACCTTACAGGAGAGAATAGAATACACTACCATGAGGCTTATGCCAAAAGTCTTCCTCTGCAGAAATAGTATACTACATGACACTATCACAACAATGTGGAACGCTAACAAAGTACCAAATCGTAAGCCAACGCTTTTTAGAGTGCTTGAGTATGCTAAAAATCTAGGAATAACCTCGCCACCCTCTTTAGTGGCTGCTGCCAATTCTCCACCTTGGCACTTATGCTACTCTTCATTTCTTCTCGGCCTTTCAAACTTTAGTAAATCAACCACAAGTCCAATAGAATACCAGCGGCTTTTTGAGGAATACAGAGCACCTTTCCGGAACGAATGGCAAATGTACTATACCGATGGATCAAAGTCTAAGCACCACACGTCATTCGCGGTCGTTCAAGCTGATGGGACAACAGTAATCGCAGGGCACCTGCCAAATTACTGTTCAGTGTATACGGCGGAGGCAGTGGCAATATACAATGCAATACTCTTGGCCACAAAATCTAACAACAAGACGATAATCTGCACAGACAGTATGTCAACGATCTCTGGAATTATGAATATGGCCAACAAGTCACCCCTAATATCTGAAATACGGACCAACCTAATAGAAAACCGCAAGAAAATCAAAATTATGTGGATTCCTGGTCACGCTGGCATTAACGGCAATGAGTTAGCGGATCATAAAGCAAAAGCCGTTGCAAACGAACCGTTATTTACTTTTATATATATGGTGAAAGGAGACATTTTCCTACTCATCGATAACTACTTCAAAGACCAGAAAACAGACTCTTGGAACAGAGTGCAACACCAATATTCGAACATTAATATAACTGGCTCAAAACCACACCTTCCGCCGATCTGCCGAACGAACGATATTATTGCCTTCACTCGACTTCGGATTGGACACACCATTGCCACGCACTCGTACCTGCTGAATGGTTCAAGCGCACCCCACTGCGTATACTGCACTTCACCATCGCTTACAGTGAAACATCTTCTAGATGAATGCACGAATTTCAGTGCTATTAGGAAAACAATATTTGGGAACCAGCCCGTTTCGGAATTGCTTAAGGAACCTTCACATGAAAACATCCACAAGGTAGCTGATTTTTTGCGCAAAACCGGCCTTAGAAAGCTAATTTAATTTTAATTTTAAGTTATCTTACATAAAAATTTTTTTCTTTACTAACATAGATTAATTTTAATCCATGTACTGACAGTAAAATTTACCATTTATTTTCTACTTTTGACTGGCTAATTTATTAATATTCTTAGACGATATAATTTTATTAGAGCAGTGAGCCGTAAGCCCTGGCAGCTAGTGCTACTTTTTCTGTAAAATGATAATTGTATTATTATTTTTCATTTATAATAAATAAATAAAATAATTATAAACGGATATAACTCAGTGCAGTGCATTTGGTTAGTTTTATTATAAACGGATATAACTCAGTGCATTGCAGTTGGTTAGTTTTATTAAAAACGGATGTAACTCTGTGCATTGCATTTGGTTAGTTTTATTATAAACGGATATAACTCAGTGCAGTGCATTTGGTTAGTTTTATTATAAACGGATATAACTCAGTGCATTGCATTTGGTTAGTTTTATTATAAACGGATATAACTCAGTGCAGTGCATTTGGTTAGTTTTATTATAAACGGATATAACTCAGCGCATTGCATTTGGTTAGTTTTATTATAAACGGATATAACTCAGTGCATTGCATTTGCTTAGTTTTATTATAAACGGATATAACTCAGTGCATTGCATTTGGTTAGTTTTATTAAAAACGGATATAACTCAGTGCATTGCATTTGGTTAGTTTTATTATAAACGGATATAACTCAGTGCATTGCATTTGGTTAGTTTTATTAAAAACGGATGTAACTCAGTGCATTGCATTTGGTTAGTTTTATTATAAACGGATATAACTCAGTGCATTGCATTTGGTTAGTTTTATTATAAACGGATATAACTCAGTGCATTGCATTTGGTTAGTTTTATTATAAACGGATATAACTCAGTGCATTGCATTTGGTTAGTTTTATTATAAACGGATATAACTCAGTGCATTGCATTTGGTTAGTTTTATTATAAACGGATATAACTCAGTGCATTGCATTTGCTTAGTTTTATTATAAACGGATATAACTCAGTGCATTGCATTTGGTTAGTTTTATTATAAACGGATATAACTCAGTGCAGTGCATTTGGTTAGTTTTATTATAAACGGATATAACTCAGTGCATTGCATTTGGTTAGTTTTATTATAAACGGATATAACTCAGTGCATTGCATTTGGTTAGTTTTATTATAAACGGATATAACTCAGTGCATTGCAGTTGGTTAGTTTTATTAAAAACGGATGTAACTCTGTGCATTGCATTTGGTTAGTTTTATTATAAACGGATATAACTCAGTGCATTGCATTTGGTTAGTTTTATTATAAACGGATATAACTCAGTGCATTGCATTTGGTTAGTTTTATTATAAACGGATATAACTCAGTGCATTGCATTTGGTTAGTTTTATTATAAACGGATATAACTCAGTGCATTGCATTTGGTTAGTTTTATTATAAACGGATATAACTCAGTGCATTGCATTTGGTTAGTTTTATTATAAACGGATATAACTCAGTGCAGTGCATTTGGTTAGTTTTATTATAAACGGATATAACTCAGTGCATTGCATTTGGTTAGTTTTATTATAAACGGATATAACTCAGTGCAGTGCATTTGGTTAGTTTTATTATAAACGGATATAACTCAGCGCATTGCATTTGGTTAGTTTTATTATAAAAGGATATAACTCAGTGCATTGCATTTGCTTAGTTTTATTATAAACGGATATAACTCAGTGCATTGCATTTGGTTAGTTTTATTAAAAACGGATATAACTCAGTGCATTGCATTTGGTTAGTTTTATTATAAACGGATATAACTCAGTGCATTGCATTTGGTTAGTTTTATTATAAACGGATATAACTCAGTGCATTGCATTTGGTTAGTTTTATTATAAACGGATATAACTCAGTGCATTGCATTTGGTTAGTTTTATTATAAACGGATATAACTCAGTGCATTGCATTTGGTTAGTTTTATTAAAAACGGATATAACTCAGTGCATTGCATTTGGTTAGTTTTATTATAAACGGATATAACTCAGTGCATTGCATTTGCTTAGTTTTATTATAAACGGATATAACTCAGTGCATTGCATTTGGTTAGTTTTATTAAAAACGGATATAACTCAGTGCATTGCATTTGGTTAGTTTTATTATAAACGGATATAACTCAGTGCAGTGCATTTGGTTAGTTTTATTATAAACGGATATAACTCAGCGCATTGCATTTGGTTAGTTTTATTATAAACGGATATAACTCAGTGCATTGCATTTGGTTAGTTTTATTATAAACGGATATAACTCAGTGCAGTGCATTTGGTTAGTTTTATTATAAACGGATATAACACAGTGCATTGCATTTGGTTAGTTTTATTATAAACGGATATAACTCAGTGCATTGCATTTGGTTAGTTTTATTATAAACGGATATAACTCAGTGCATTGCATTTGGTTAGTTTTATTATAAACGGATATAACTCAGTGCATTGCATTTGGTTAGTTTTATTAAAAACGGATATAACTCAGTGCATTGCATTTGGTTAGTTTTATTATAAACGGATATAACTCAGCGCATTGCATTTGGTTAGTTTTATTATAAACGGATATAACTCAGTGCATTGCATTTGGTTAGTTTTATTATAAACGGATATAACTCAGTGCAGTGCATTTGGTTAGTTTTATTATAAACGGATATAACACAGTGCATTGCATTTGGTTAGTTTTATTATAAACGGATATAACTCAGCGCATTGCATTTGGTTAGTTTTATTATAAACGGATATAACTCAGTGCATTGCATTTGGTTAGTTTTATTATAAACGGATATAACTCAGTGCAGTGCATTTGGTTAGTTTTATTATAAACGGATATAACACAGTGCATTGCATTTGGTTAGTTTTATTATAAACGGATATAACTCAGTGCATTACATTTGGTTAGTTTTATTAAAAACTGATACAACTCAGTACATTGCATTTGGTTAGTTTTATTATAAACGGATGTAACTCAGTGCATTGTATTTGGTTAGTTTTATTATAAACGGATAAAACTCAGTGCATTGCATTTGGTTAGTTTTATTATAAACGGATATAACTCAGTGCATTTCGTTTGGTTAGTTTTATTATAAACGGATATAACTCAGTGCATTGCATTTGGTTAGTTTTATTATAAACGGATATAACTCAGTGCATTGCATTTGGTTAGTTTTATTATAAACTGATACAACTCAGTGCATTGCATTTGGTTAGTTTTATTAAAAACTGATATAACTCAGTGCATTGCATTTGGTTAGTTTTATTATAAACGGATATAACTCAGTGCATTGCATTTGGTTAGTTTTATTATAAACGGATGTAACTCAGTGTATTGCATTTGGTTAGTTTTATTAAAAACTGATACAACTCAGTGCATTGCATTTGGTTAGTTTTATTAAAAACTGATATAACTCAGTGCATTGCATTTGGTTAGTTTTATTATAAACAGATATAACTCAGTGCATTGCATTTGGTTAGTTTTATTATAAACGGATATAACTCAGTGCATTGCATTTGGTTAGTTTTATTAAAAACGGATGTAACTCAGTGCATTGCATTTGGTTAGTTTTATTAAAAACGGATGTAACTCAGTGCATTGCATTTGGTTAGTTTTATTATAAACTGATGTAACTCAGTGCATTGCATTTGGTTAGTTTTATTATAAACGGATATAACTCAGTGCATTGCATTTGGTTAGTTTTATTAAAAACGGATGTAACTCAGTGCATTGCATTTGGTTAGTTTTATTATAAACGGATATAACTCAGTGCATTGCATTTGGTTAGTTTTATTAAAAACGGATGTAACTCAGTGCATTGCATTTGGTTAGTTTTATTATAAACGGATATAACTCAGTGCATTGCATTTGGTTAGTTTTATTATAAACGGATATAACTCAGTGCATTGCATTTGGTTAGTTTTATTATAAACGGATATAACTCAGTGCATTGCATTTGGTTAGTTTTATTAAAAACGGATATAACTCAGTGCATTGCATTTGGTTAGTTTTATTAAAAACGGATATAACTCAGTGCAGTGCATTTGGTTAGTTTTATTAAAAACGGATATAACTCAGTGCATTGCATTTGGTTAGTTTTATTAAAAACGGATGTAACTCAGTGCATTGCATTTGGTTAGTTTTATTATAAGCGGATATAACTCAGGGCATTGCATTTGGTTAGTTTTATTATAAACGGATATAACTCAGTGCATTGCATTTGGTTAGTTTTATTAAAAACGGATATAACTCAGTGCATTGCATTTGGTTAGTTTTATTATAAACGGATATAACTCAGTGCATTGCATTTGGTTAGTTTTATTAAAAACGGATATAACTCAGTGCATTGCATTTGGTTAGTTTTATTAAAAACGGATATAACTCAGTGCATTGCATTTGGTTAGTTTTATTATAAACGGATATAACTCAGTGCATTGCATTTGGTTAGTTTTATTAAAAACGGACATAACTCAGTGCATTGCATTTGGTTAGTTTTATTAAAAACGGATGTAACTCAATGCATTGCATTTGGTTAGTTTTATTATAAGCGGCTATAACTCAGTGCATTGCATTTGGTTAGTTTTATTATAAACGGATATAACTCAGTGCATTGCATTTGGTTAGTTTTATTAAAAACGGATATAACTCAGTGCATTGCATTTGGTTAGTTTTATTATAGACGGATATAACTCAGTGCATTGCATTTGGTTAGTTTTATTATAAACGGATATAACTCAGTGCATTGCATTTGGTTAGTTTTATTATAAACGGATATAACTCAGTGCATTGCACTTGGTTAGTTTTATTATACACGGATGTAAATCAGTGCTTTGCATTTGGTTAGTTTTATTAAAAACTGATACAACTCAGTGCATTGCATTTGGTTAGTTTTATTATAAACGGATATAACTCAGTGCATTGCATTTGGTTAGTTTTATTATAGACGGATATAACTCAGTGCATTGCATTTGGTTAGTTTTATTAAAAACGGATATAACTCAGTGCATTGCATTTGGTTAGTTTTATTATAAACGGATATAACTAGGTGCATTGAATTTGGTTAGTTTTATTATAAACGGATATAACTCAGTGCATTGCATTTGGTTAGTTTTATTAAAAACAGATGTAACTCAGTGCATTGCATTTGGTTAGTTTTATTATAAACGGATGTAACTCAGTGCATTGCATTTGGTTAATTTTATTATAAACGGATATAACTCAGTGCATTGCAGTTGGTTAGTTTTATTAAAAACGGATGTAACTCTGTGCATTGCATTTGGTTAGTTTTATTATAAACGGATATAACTCAGTGCATTGCATTTGGTTAGTTTTATTATAAACGGATATAACTCAGTGCATTGCATTTGGTTAGTTTTATTATAAACGGATATAACTCAGTGCATTGCATTTGGTTAGTTTTATTAAAAACGGATATAACTCAGTGCATTGCATTTGGTTAGTTTTATTATAAACGGATATAACTCAGTGCATTGCATTTGGTTAGTTTTATTATAAACGGATATAACTCAGTGCAGTGCATTTGGTTAGTTTTATTATAAACGGATATAACTCAGCGCATTGCATTTGGTTAGTTTTATTTAAAACGGATATAACTCAGTGCATTGCATTTGCTTAGTTTTATTATAAACGGATATAACTCAGTGCATTGCATTTGGTTAGTTTTATTAAAAACGGATATAACTCAGTGCATTGCATTTGGTTAGTTTTATTATAAACGGATATAACTCAGTGCATTGCATTTGGTTAGTTTTATTATAAACGGATATAACTCAGTGCATTGCATTTGGTTAGTTTTATTATAAACGGATATAACTCAGTGCATTGCATTTGGTTAGTTTTATTATAAACGGATATAACTCAGTGCATTGCATTTGGTTAGTTTTATTATAAACGGATATAACTCAGTGCATTGCATTTGGTTAGTTTTATTAAAAACGGATGTAACTCAGTGCATTGCATTTGGTTAGTTTTATTAAAAACTGATACAACTCAGTGCAATGCATTTGGTTAGTTTTATTATAAACGGATATAACTCAGTGCATTGCATTTGGTTAGTTTTATTAAAAACGGATGTAACTCAGTGCATTGCATTTGGTTAGTTTTATTATAAACGGATATAACTCAGTGCATTGCATTTGGTTAGTTTTATTATAAACGGAAATAACTCAGTGCATTGCATTTGGTTAGTTTTATTAAAAACGGATATAACTCAGTGCATTGCATTTGGTTAGTTTTATTAAAAACGGATATAACTCAGTGCATTGCATTTGGTTAGTTTTATTATAAACGGATATAACTAGGTGCATTGAATTTGGTTAGTTTTATTATAAACGGATATAACTCAGTGCATTGCATTTGGTTAGTTTTATTAAAAACGGATATAACTCAGTGCATTGCATTTGGTTAGTTTTATTAAAAACGGATGTAACTCAGTGCATTGCATTTGGTTAGTTTTATTATAAACGGATATAACTCAGTGCATTGCATTTGGTTAGTTTTATTGAAAACGGATGTAACTCAGTGCATTGCATTTGGTTAGTTTTATTATAAACGGATATAACTCAGTGCATTGCATTTGGTTAGTTTTATTAAAAACGGATATAACTCAGTGCATTGCATTTGGTTAGTTTTATTAAAAACGGATGTAACTCAGTGCATTGCATTTGGTTAGTTTTATTATAAACGGATATAACTCAGTGCATTGCATTTGGTTAGTTTTATTATATACGGATATAACTCAGTGCATTGCATTTGGTTAGTTTTATTATAAACGGATATAACTCAGTGCATTGCATTTGGTTAGTTTTATTATAAACGGATATAACTCAGTGCAATGCATTTGGTTAGTTTTATTATAAACGGATATAACTCAGTGCATTGCATTTGGTTAGTTTTATTATAAACGGATATAACACAGTGCATTGTATTTGGTTAGTTTTATTATAAACGGATATAACTCAGTGCATTGCATTTGGTTAGTTTTATTATAAACGGATATAACTAGGTGCATTGAATTTGGTTAGTTTTATTATAAACGGATATAACTCAGTGCATTGCATTTGGTTAGTTTTATTAAAAACGGATATAACTCAGCGCATTGCACTTGGTTAGTTTTATTATACACGGATGTAACTCAGTGCATTGCATTTGGTTAGTTTTATTAAAAACTGATACAACTCAGTGCATTGCATTTGGTTAGTTTTATTATAAACGGATATAACTCAGTGCATTGCATTTGGTTAGTTTTATTATAAACGGATATAACTCAGTGCATTGCATTTGGTTAGTTTTATTAAAAACGGATATAACTCAGTGCATTGCATTTGGTTAGTTTTATTATAAACGGATATAACAAGGTGCATTGAATTTGGTTAGTTTTATTATAAACGGATATAACTCAGTGCATTGCATTTGGTTAGTTTTATTAAAAACAGATGTAACTCAGTGCATTGCATTTGGTTAGTTTTATTATAAACGGATATAACTCAGTGCATTGCATTTGGTTAGTTTTATTATAAACGGATATAACTCAGTGCATTGCAGTTGGTTAGTTTTATTAAAAACGGATGTAACTCTGTGCATTGCATTTGGTTAGTTTTATTATAAACGGATATAACTCAGTGCATTGCATTTGGTTAGTTTTATTATAAACGGATATAACTCAGTGCATTGCATTTGGTTAGTTTTATTATAAACGGATATAACTCAGTGCATTGCATTTGGTTAGTTTTATTATAAACGGATATAACTCAGTGCATTGCATTTGGTTAGTTTTATTATAAACGGATATAACTCAGTGCAGTGCATTTGGTTAGTTTTATTATAAACGGATATAACTCAGTGCATTGCATTTGGTTAGTTTTATTAAAAACGGATATAACTCAGTGCATTGCATTTGGTTAGTTTTATTAAAAACGGATGTAACTCAGTGCATTGCATTTGGTTAGTTTTATTATAAACGGATATAACTCAGTGCATTGCATTTGGTTAGTTTTATTATATACGGATATAACTCAGTGCATTGCATTTGGTTAGTTTTATTATAAACGGATATAGCTCAGTGCATTGCATTTGGTTAGTTTTATTATAAACGGATATAACTCAGTGCATTGCATTTGGTTAGTTTTATTATAAACGGATATAACTCAGTGCATTGCATTTGGTTAGTTTTATTATAAACGGATATAACTCAGTGCATTGCATTTGGTTAGTTTTATTATAAACGGATATAACTCAGTGCATTGCATTTGGTTAGTTTTATTATAAACGGGTATAACTCAGTGCATTGCATTTGGTTAGTTTTATTATAAACGGATATAACTCAGTGCATTGTATTTGGTTAGTTTTATTATAAACGAATATAACTCAGTGCATTGCATTTGGTTAGTTTTATTATAAACGGATATAACTCAGTGCATTGCATTTGGTTAGTTTTATTATAAACGGATATAACTCAGTGCATTGCATTTGGTTAGTTTTATTAAAAACGGATATAACTCAGTGCATTGCATTTGGTTAGTTTTATTAAAAACGGATGTAACTCAGTGCATTGCATTTGGTTAGTTTTATTATAAACGGATATAACTCAGTGCATTGCATTTGGTTAGTTTTATTATAAACGGATATAACTCAGTGCATTGCATTTAGTTAGTTTTATTATAAACTGATACAACTCAGTGCATTGCATTTGGTTAGTTTTATTATAAACGGATATAACTCAGTGCATTGCATTTGGTTAGTTTTATTATAAACGGATGTAACTCAGTGCATTGCAATTGGTTAGTTTTATTAAAAACGGATGTAACTCGGTGCATTGCATTTGGTTAGTTTTATTATAAACGGATATAACTCAGTGCATTGCATTTGGTTAGTTTTATTATAAACGGATATAACTCAGTGCATTGCATTTGGTTAGTTTTATTATAAACGGATATAACTTAGTGCATTGCATTTGGTTAGTTTTATTAAAAACGGATGTAACTCAGTGCATTGCATTTGGTTAGTTTAATAAAAACTGATACAACTCAGTGCATTGCATTTGGTTAGTTTTATTAAAAACGGATGTAACTCAGTGCATTGCATTTGGTTAGTTTTATTATAAACGGATATAACTCAGTGCATTGCATTTGGTTAGTTTTATTATAAACGGATATAACTCAGTGCATTGCACTTGGTTAGTTTTATTAAAAACGGATGTAACTCAGTGCATTGCATTTGGTTAGTTTTATTATAAACGGATATAACTCAGTGCATTGCATTTGGTTAGTTTTATTGAAAACGGATGTAACTCAGTGCATTGCATTTAGTTAGTTTTATTATAAACGGATATAACTCAGTGCATTGCATTTGGTTAGTTTTATTAAAAACGGATATAACTCAGTGCATTGCATTTGGTTAGTTTTATTATAAACGGATATAACTCAGTGCATTGCATTTGGTTAGTTTTATTATAAACGGATATAACTCAGTGCATTGCATTTGGTTAGTTTTATTATAAACGGATATAACACAGTGCATTGTATTTGGTTAGTTTTATTATAAACAGATATAACTCAGTGCATTGCATTTGGTTAGTTTTATTATAAACGGATATAACTCAGTGCATTGCATTTGGTTAGTTTTATTATAAACGGGTATAACTCAGTGCATTGCATTTGGTTAGTTTTATTATAAACGGACATAACTCAGTGCATTGCATTTGGTTAGTTTTATTATAAACGAATATAACTCAGTGCATTGCATTTGGTTAGTTTTATTATAAACGGATATAACTCAGTGCATTGCATTTGGTTAGTTTTATTATAAACGGATATAACTCAGTGCATTGCATTCGGTTAGTTTTATTAAAAACGGATATAACTCAGTGCATTGCAATTGGTTAGTTTTATTAAAAACGGATGTAACTCGGTGCATTGCATTTGGTTAGTTTTATTATAAACGGATATAACTCAGTGCATTGCATTTGGTTAGTTTTATTATAAACGGATATAACTCAGTGCATTGCATTTGGTTAGTTTTATTATAAACGGATATAACTCAGTGCATTGCACTTGGTTAGTTTTATTATAAACGTATATAACTCAGTGCATTGCATTTGGTTAGTTTTATTATAAACGGATATAACTCAGTGCATTGCATTTGGTTAGTTTTATTAAAAACGGATATAACTCAGTGCATTGCATTTGGTTAGTTTTATTATAAACGGATATAACTCAGTGCATGGCATTTGGTTAGTTTTATTATAAACGGATATAACTCAGTGCTATGCATTTGGTTAGTTTTATTAAAAACGGATATAACTCAGTGCATTGCATTTGGTTAGTTTTATTATAAACGGATATAACTCAGTGCATTGCATTTGGTTAGTTTTATTATAAACGAATATAACTCAGTGCATTGCATTTGGTTAGTTTTATTATAAACGGATATAACTCAGTGCATTGCATTTGGTTAGTTTTATTATAAACGGATGTAACTCAGTGCGTTGCATTTGCTTAGTTTTATTATAAACGGATATAACTCAGTGCATTGCATTTGGTTAGTTTTATTATAAACGGATATAACTCAGTGCATTGCATTTGGTTAGTTTTATTAAAAACGGATGTAACTCAGTGCATTGCATTTGGTTAGTTTTATTATAAACGGATATAACTCAGTGCATTGCATTTGGTTAGTTTTATTATAAACGGATATAACTCAGTGCATTGCATTTGGTTAGTTTTATTATAAACGGATATAACTCAGTGCATTGCATTTGGTTAGTTTTATTATAAACGGATATAACTCAGTGCATTGCATTTGGTTAGTTTTATTAAAAACGGATATAACCCAGTGCATTGCATTTGGTTAGTTTTCTTAAAAACGGGTGTAACTCAGTGCATTGCATTTGGTTAGTTTTATCATAAACGGATATAACTCAGTGCATTGCATTTGGTTAGTTTTATTATAAACGGATATAACTCAGTGCATTGCATTTGGTTAGTTTTATTAAAAACGGATGTAACTCAGTGCATTGCATTTGGTTAGTTTTATTATAAACGGATATAACTCAGTGCATTGCATTTGGTTAGTTTTATTGAAAACGGATGTAACTCAGTGCATTGCATTTGGTTAGTTTTATTATAAACGGATATAACTCAGTGCATTGCATTTGGTTAGTTTTATTAAAAACGGATATAACTCAGTGCATTGCATTTGGTTAGTTTTATTAAAAACGGATGTAACTCAGTGCATTGCATTTGGTTAGTTTTATTAAAAAACGGATATAACTCAGTGCATTGCATTTGGTTAGTTTTATTATAAACGGATGTAACTCAGTGCATTGCATTTGGTTAGTTTTATTAAAAACTTATACAACGCAGTGCATTGCATTTGGTTAGTTTTATTATAAACGGATATAACTCAGTGCATTGCATTTGGTTAGTTTTATTATAAACGGATATAACTCAGTGCATTGCATTTGGTTAGTTTTATTAAAAACTGATACAACTCAGTGCATTGCATTTGGTTAGTTTTATTAAAAACTGATACAACTCAGTGCATTGCATTTGGTTAGTTTTATTAAAAACGGATGTAACTCAGTGCATTGCATTTGGTTAGTTTTATTAAAAACTGATACAACTCAGTGCATTGCATTTGGTTAGTTTTATTTAAAACGGATGTAACTCAGTGCATTGCATTTGGTTAGTTTTATTAAAAACTGATACAACTCAGTGCATTGCATTTGGTTAGTTTTATTTAAAACTGATACAACTCAGTGCATTGCATTTGGTTAGTTTTATTAAAAACGGATGTAACTCAGTGCATTGCATCTGGTTAGTTTTATTTAAAACTGATACAACTCAGTGCATTGCATTTGGTTAGTTTTATTAAAAACGGATGTAACTCAGTGCATTGCATTTGGTTAGTTTTATTAAAAACTGATGTAACTCAGTGCATTGCATTTGGTTAGTTTTATTAAAAACTGATGTAACTCAGTGCATTGCATTTGGTTAGTTTTATTAAAAACTGATGTAACTCAGTGCATTGCATTTGGTTAGTTTTATTAAAAACTGATACAACTCAGTGCATTGCATTTGGTTAGTTTTATTAAAAACTGATGTAACTCAGTGCGTTGCATTTGGTTAGTTTTATTAAAAACTGATGTAACTCAGTGCATTGCATTTGGTTAGTTTTATTAAAAACTGATACAACTCAGTGCATTGCATTTGGTTAGTTTTATTAAAAACGGATGTAACTCAGTGCATTGCATTTGGTTAGTTTTATTAAAAACTGATGTAACTCAGTGCATTGCATTTGGTTAGTTTTTTTAAAAACTGATACAACTCAGTGCATTGCATTTTGTTAGTTTTATTAAAAACGGATGTAACTCAGTGCATTGCATTTGGTTAGTTTTATTAAAAACTGATGTAACTCAGTGCATTGCATTTGGTTAGTTTTATTAAAAACTGATGCACTCAGTGCATTGCATTTGGTTAGTTTTATTAAAAACTGATGTAACTCAGTGCATTGCATTTGGTTAGTTTTATTAAAAACTGATACAACTCAGTGCATTGCATTTGGTTAGTTTTATTAAAAACGGATGTAACTCAGTGCATTGCATTTGGTTAGTTTTATTAAAAACTGATGTAACTCAGTGCATTGCATTTGGTTAGTTTTATTAAAAACTGATACAACTCAGTGCATTGCATTTGTTAGTTTTATTAAAAACGGATGTAACTCAGTGCATTGCATTTGGTTAGTTTTATTAAAAACTGATGTAACTCAGTGCATTGCATTTGGTTAGTTTTATTAAAAACTGATGTAACTCAGTGCATTGCATTTGGTTAGTTTTATTAAAAACTGATGTAACTCAGTGCATTGCATTTGGTTAGTTTTATTAAAAACTGATGTAACTCAGTGCATTGCATTTGGTTAGTTTTATTAAAAACTGATACAACTCAGTGCATTGCATTTGGTTAGTTTTATTAAAAACTGATGTAACTCAGTGCATTGCATTGGGTTAGTTTTATTAAAAACTGATGTAACTCAGTGCATTGCATTTGGTTAGTTTTATTAAAAACTGATACAACTCAGTGCATTGCATTTGGTTAGTTTTATTAAAAACTGATGTAACTCAGTGCATTGCATTTGGTTAGTTTTATTAAAAACGGATGTAACTCAGTGCATTGCATTTGGTTAGTTTTATTAAAAACTGATACAACTCAGTGCATTGCATTTTGTTAGTTTTATGAAAAACGGATGTAACTCAGTGCATTGCATTTGGTTAGTTTTATTAAAAACTGATGTAACTCAGTGCATTGCATTTGGTTAGTTTTATTAAAAACTGATGTAACTCAGTGCATTGCATTTGGTTAGTTTTATTAAAAACTGATGTAACTCAGTGCATTGCATTTGGTTAGTTTTATTAAAAACTGATACAACTCAGTGCATTGCATTTGGTTAGTTTTATTAAAAACTGATGTAACTCAGTGCATTGCATTTGGTTAGTTTTATTAAAAACTGATGTAACTCAGTGCATTGCATTTGGTTAGTTTTATTAAAAACTGATACAACTCAGTGCATTGCATTTGGTTAGTTTTATTAAAAACGGATGTAACTCAATGCATTGCATTTGGTTAGTTTTATTAAAAACTGATACAACTCAGTGCATTGCATTTGGTTAGTTTTATTTAAAACGGATGTAACTCAGTGCATTGCATTTGGTTAGTTTTATTAAAAACTGATACAACTCAGTGCATTGCATTTGGTTAGTTTTATTTAAAACGGATGTAACTCAGTGCATTGCATTTGGTTAGTTTTATTAAAAACTGATACAACTCAGTGCATTGCATTTGGTTAGTTTTATTAAAAACGGATGTAACTCAGTGCATTGCATCTGGTTAGTTTTATTTAAAACTGATACAACTCAGTGCATTGCATTTGGTTAGTTTTATTAAAAACTGATACAACTCAGTGCATTGCATTTTGTTAGTTTTATTAAAAACGGATGTAACTCAGTGCATTGCATTTGGTTAGTTTTATTAAAAACTGATGTAACTCAGTGCATTGCATTTGGTTAGTTTTATTAAAAACTGATGTAACTCAGTGCATTGCATTTGGTTAGTTTTATTAAAAACTGATGTAACTCAGTGCATTGCATTTGGTTAGTTTTATTAAAAACTGATGTAACTCAGTGCATTGCATTTGGTTAGTTTTATTAAAAACTGATACAACTCAGTGCATTGCATTTGGTTAGTTTTATTAAAAACTGATGTAACTCAGTGCATTGCATTTGGTTAGTTTTATTAAAAACTGATGTAACTCAGTGCATTGCATTTGGTTAGTTTTATTAAAAACTGATACAACTCAGTGCATTGCATTTGGTTAGTTTTATTAAAAACTGATGTAACTCAGTGCATTGCATTTGGTTAGTTTTATTAAAAACTGATGTAACTCAGTGCATTGCATTTGGTTAGTTTTATTAAAAACTGATACAACTCAGTGCATTGCATTTGGTTAGTTTTATTAAAAACGGATGTAACTCAGTGCATTGCATTTGGTTAGTTTTATTAAAAACTGATACAACTCAGTGCATTGCATTTGGTTAGTTTTATTAAAAACTGATACAACTCAGTGCATTGCATTTTGTTAGTTTTATTAAAAACGGATGTAACTCAGTGCATTGCATTTGGTTAGTTTTATTAAAAACTGATGTAACTCAGTGCATTGCATTTGGTTAGTTTTATTAAAAACTGATGTAACTCAGTGCATTGCATTTGGTTAGTTTTATTAAAAACTGATGTAACTCAGTGCATTGCATTTGGTTAGTTTTATTAAAAACTGATACAACTCAGTGCATTGCATTTGGTTAGTTTTATTAAAAACGGATGTAACTCAGTGCATTGCATTTGGTTAGTTTTATTAAAAACTGATGTAACTCAGTGCATTGCATTTGGTTAGTTTTATTAAAAACTGATACAACTCAGTGCATTGCATTTTGTTAGTTTTATTAAAAACGGATGTAACTCAGTGCATTGCATTTGGTTAGTTTTATTAAAAACTGATGTAACTCAGTGCATTGCATTTGGTTAGTTTTATTAAAAACTGATGTAACTCAGTGCATTGCATTTGGTTAGTTTTATTAAAAACTGATGTAACTCAGTGCATTGCATTTGGTTAGTTTTATTAAAAACTGATGTAACTCAGTGCATTGCATTTGGTTAGTTTTATTAAAAACTGATACAACTCAGTGCATTGCATTTGGTTAGTTTTATTAAAAACTGATGTAACTCAGTGCATTGCATTTGGTTAGTTTTATTAAAAACTGATGTAACTCAGTGCATTGCATTTGGTTAGTTTTATTAAAAACTGATACAACTCAGTGCATTGCATTTGGTTAGTTTTATTAAAAACTGATGTAACTCAGTGCATTGCATTTGGTTAGTTTTATTAAAAACTGATGTAACTCAGTGCATTGCATTTGGTTAGTTTTATTAAAAACTGATACAACTCAGTGCATTGCATTTTGTTAGTTTTATTAAAAACGGATGTAACTCAGTGCATTGCATTTGGTTAGTTTTATTAAAAACTGATGTAACTCAGTGCATTGCATTTGGTTAGTTTTATTAAAAACTGATGTAACTCAGTGCATTGCATTTGGTTAGTTTTATTAAAAACTGATGTAACTCAGTGCATTGCATTTGGTTAGTTTTATTAAAAACTGATACAACTCAGTGCATTGCATTTGGTTAGTTTTATTAAAAACTGATGTAACTCAGTGCATTGCATTTGGTTAGTTTTATTAAAAACTGATGTAACTCAGTGCATTGCATTTGGTTAGTTTTATTAAAAACTGATACAACTCAGTGCATTGCATTTGGTTAGTTTTATTAAAAACGGATGTAACTCAGTGCATTGCATTTGGTTAGTTTTATTAAAAACTGATGTAACTTAGTGCATTGCATTTGGTTAGTTTTATTAAAAACTGATACAACTCAGTGCATTGCATTTGGTTAGTTTTATTAAAAACGGATGTAACTCAGTGCATTGCATCTGGTTAGTTTTATTAAAAACTGATACAACTCAGTGCATTGCATTTGGTTAGTTTTATTAAAAACTGATACAACTCAGTGCATTGCATTTGGTTAGTTTTATTAAAAACTGATACAACTCAGTGCATTGCATTTGGTTAGTTTTATTAAAAACTGATGTAACTCAGTGCATTGCATTTGGTTAGTTTTATTAAAAACTGATACAACTCAGTGCATTGCATTTGGTTAGTTTTATTAAAAACTGATACAACTCAGTGCATTGCATTTTGTTAGTTTTATTAAAAACGGATGTAACTCAGTGCATTGCATTTGGTTAGTTTTATTAAAAACTATGGTTAGTTTTAATAAAAACTGATATAACTCAGTGCATTGCATTTGGTTAGTTTTATTAAAAACTGATACAACTCAGTGCATTGCATTTGGTTAGTTTTATTAAAAACTGATACAACTCAGTGCATTGCATTTGGTTAGTTTTATTAAACACGGATGTAACTCAGTGCATTGCATTTTGTTAGTTTTATTAAAAACTGATACAACTCAGTGGATTGCATTTGGTTAGTTTTATTAAAAACTGATACAACTCAGTGCATTGCATTTGGTTAGTTTTATTAAAAACTGATACAACTCAGTGCATTGCATTTGGTTAGTTTTATTAAAAACGGATATAACTCAGTGCATTGCATTTGGTTAGTTTTATTAAAAACTGATACAACTCAGTGCATTGCATTTGGTTAGTTTTATTAGAAACGGATATAACTCAGTGCATTGCATTTGGTTAGTTTTATTAGAAACTGATACAACTCAGTGCATTGCATTTGGTTAGTTTTATTAAAAACTGATGTAACTCAGTGCATTGCATATGGTTAGTTTTATTAAACACGGATGTAACTCAGTGCATTGCATATGGTTAGTTTTAATAAAAACTGATATAACTCAGTGCATTGCATTTGGTTAGTTTTATTAAAAACTGATGTAACTCAGTGCATTGCATTTGGTTAGTTTTATTAAAAACTGATGTAACTCAGTGCATTGCATATGGTTAGTTTTAATAAAAACTGATATAACTCAGTGCATTGCATTTGGTTAGTTTTATTAAAAACTGATGTAACTCAGTGCATTGCATTTGGTTAGTTTTATTAAAAACTGATGTAACTCAGTGCATTGCATATGGTTAGTTTTATTAAACACGGATGTAACTCAGTGCATTGCATATGGTTAGTTTTAATAAAAACTGATATAACTCAGTGCATTGCATTTGGTTAGTTTTATTAAAAACTGATGTAACTCAGTGCATTGCATTTGGTTAGTTTTATTAAAAACTGATGTAACTCAGTGCATTGCATATGGTTAGTTTTATTAAACACGGATGTAACTCAGTGCATTGCATATGGTTAGTTTTAATAAAAACTGATATAACTCAGTGCATTGCATTTGGTTAGTTTTATTAAAAACTGATGTAACTCAGTGCATTGCATTTGGTTAGTTTTATTAAAAACTGATGTAACTCAGTGCATTGCATTTGGTTAGTTTTATTAAAAACTGATGTAACTCAGTGCATTGCATATGGTTAGTTTTATTAAACACGGATGTAACTCAGTGCATTGCATTTGGTTAGTTTTATTAAAAACTGATGTAACTCAGTGCATTGCATATGGTTAGTTTTATTAAACACGGATGTAACTCAGTGCATTGCATATGGTTAGTTTTAATAAAAACTGATATAACTCAGTGCATTGCATTTGGTTAGTTTTATTAAAAACTGATGTAACTCAGTGCATTGCATATGGTTAGTTTTATTAAACACGGATGTAACTCAGTGCATTGCATTTGGTTAGTTTTATTAAAAACTGATGTAACTCAGTGCATTGCATATGGTTAGTTTTATTAAACACGGATGTAACTCAGTGCATTGCATATGGTTAGTTTTAATAAAAACTGATATAACTCAGTGCATTGCATTTGGTTAGTTTTATTAAAAACTGATGTAACTCAGTGCATTGCATATGGTTAGTTTTATTAAACACGGATGTAACTCAGTGCATTGCATTTGGTTAGTTTTATTAAAAACTGATGTAACTCAGTGCATTGCATATGGTTAGTTTTATTAAACACGGATGTAACTCAGTGCATTGCATATGGTTAGTTTTAATAAAAACTAATATAACTCAGTGCATTGCATTTGGTTAGTTTTATTAAAAACTGATGTAACTCAGTGCATTGCATTTGGTTAGTTTTATTAAAAACTGATGTAACTCAGTGCATTGCATTTGGTTAGTTTTATTAAAAACTGATGTAACTCAGTGCATTGCATATGGTTAGTTTTATTAAAAACTGATGTAACTCAGTGCATTGCATATGGTTAGTTTTATTAAACACGGATGTAACTCAGTGCATTGCATATGGTTAGTTTTAATAAAAACTGATATAACTCAGTGCATTGCATTTGGTTAGTTTTATTAAAAACTGATGTAACTCAGTGCATTGCATATGGTTAGTTTTATTAAACACGGATGTAACTCAGTGCATTGCATATGGTTAGTTTTATTAAACACGGATGTAACTCAGTGCATTGCATATGGTTAGTTTTAATAAAAACTGATATAACTCAGTGCATTGCATTTGGTTAGTTTTATTAAAAACTGATGTAACTCAGTGCATTGCATATGGTTAGTTTTATTAAACACGGATGTAACTCAGTGCATTGCATATGGTTAGTTTTAATAAAAACTGATATAACTCAGTGCATTGCATTTGGTTAGTTTTATTAAAAACTGATGTAACTCAGTGCATTGCATATGGTTAGTTTTATTAAACACGGATGTAACTCAGTGCATTGCATATGGTTAGTTTTAATAAAAACTGATATAACTCAGTGCATTGCATTTGGTTAGTTTTATTAAAAACTGATGTAACTCAGTGCATTGCATATGGTTAGTTTTATTAAACACGGATGTAACTCAGTGCATTGCATATGGTTAGTTTTAATAAAAACTAATATAACTCAGTGCATTGCATATGGTTAGTTTTAATAAAAACTAATATAACTCAGTGCATTGCATTTGGTTAGTTTTATTAAAAACTGATGTAACTCAGTGCATTGCATATGGTTAGTTTTATTAAACACGGATGTAACTCAGTGCATTGCATATGGTTAGTTTTAATAAAAACTGATATAACTCAGTGCATTGCATTTGGTTAGTTTTATTAAAAACTGATGTAACTCAGTGCATTGCATATGGTTAGTTTTATTAAACACGGATGTAACTCAGTGCATTGCATATGGTTAGTTTTAATAAAAACTGATATAACTCAGTGCATTGCATTTGGTTAGTTTTATTAAAAACTGATGTAACTCAGTGCATTGCATATGGTTAGTTTTATTAAACACGGATGTAACTCAGTGCATTGCATATGGTTAGTTTTAATAAAAACTAATATAACTCAGTGCATTGCATTTGGTTAGTTTTATTAAAAACTGATGTAACTCAGTGCATTGCATTTGGTTAGTTTTATTAAAAACTGATGTAACTCAGTGCATTGCATTTGGTTAGTTTTATTAAAAACTGATGTAACTCAGTGCATTGCATATGGTTAGTTTTATTAAAAACTGATGTAACTCAGTGCATTGCATATGGTTAGTTTTATTAAACACGGATGTAACTCAGTGCATTGCATATGGTTAGTTTTAATAAAAACTGATATAACTCAGTGCATTGCATTTGGTTAGTTTTATTAAAAACTGATGTAACTCAGTGCATTGCATTTGGTTAGTTTTATTAAAAACTGATGTAACTCAGTGCATTGCATTTGGTTAGTTTTATTAAAAACTGATGTAACTCAGTGCATTGCATTTGGTTAGTTTTATTAAAAACTGATGTAACTCAGTGCATTGCATATGGTTAGTTTTATTAAACACGGATGTAACTCAGTGCATTGCATATGGTTAGTTTTAATAAAAACTGATATAACTCAGTGCATTGCATTTGGTTAGTTTTATTAAAAACTGATGTAACTCAGTGCATTGCATTTGGTTAGTTTTATTAAAAACTGATGTAACTCAGTGCATTGCATATGGTTAGTTTTATTAAACACGGACGTAACTCAGTGCATTGCATATGGTTAGTTTTAATAAAAACTGATATAACTCAGTGCATTGCATTTGGTTAGTTTTATTAAAAACTGATGTAACTCAGTGCATTGCATTTGGTTAGTTTTATTAAAAACTGATGTAACTCAGTGCATTGCATTTGGTTAGTTTTATTAAACACGGATGTAACTCAGTGCATTGCATATGGTTAGTTTTAATAAAAACTGATATAACTCAGTGCATTGCATTTGGTTAGTTTTATTAAAAACTGATACAACTCAGTGCATTGCATTTGGTTAGTTTTATTAAAAACTGATGTAACTCAGTGCATTGCATTTGGTTAGTTTTATTAAAAACTGATGTAACTCAGTGCATTGCATTTGGTTAGTTTTATTAAAAACTGATGTAACTCAGTGCATTGCATATGGTTAGTTTTATTAAACACGGATGTAACTCAGTGCATTGCATTTGGTTAGTTTTATTAAAAACTGATGTAACTCAGTGCATTGCATATGGTTAGTTTTATTAAACACGGATGTAACTCAGTGCATTGCATATGGTTAGTTTTAATAAAAACTGATATAACTCAGTGCATTGCATTTGGTTAGTTTTATTAAAAACTGATGTAACTTAGTGCATTGCATATGGTTAGTTTTATTAAACACGGATGTAACTCAGTGCATTGCATTTGGTTAGTTTTATTAAAAACTGATGTAACTCAGTGCATTGCATATGGTTAGTTTTATTAAACACGGATGTAACTCAGTGCATTGCATATGGTTAGTTTTAATAAAAACTGATATGACTCAGTGCATTGCATTTGGTTAGTTTTATTAAAAACTGATGTAAGTCAGTGCATTGCATATGGTTAGTTTTATTAAACACGGATGTAACTCAGTGCATTGCATTTGGTTAGTTTTATTAAAAACTGATGTAACTCAGTGCATTGCATATGGTTAGTTTTATTAAACACGGATGTAACTCAGTGCATTGCATATGGTTAGTTTTAATAAAAACTGATATAACTCAGTGCATTGCATTTGGTTAGTTTTATTAAAAACTGATGTAACTCAGTGCATTGCATTTGGTTAGTTTTATTAAAAACTGATGTAACTCAGTGCATTGCATATGGTTAGTTTTAATAAAAACTGATATAACTCAGTGCATTGCATTTGGTTAGTTTTATTAAAAACTGATGTAACTCAGTGCATTGCATTTGGTTAGTTTTATTAAAAACTGATGTAACTCAGTGCATTGCATTTGGTTAGTTTTATTAAAAACTGATACAACTCAGTGCATTGCATTTGGTTAGTTTTATTAAAAACGGATGTAACTCAGTGCATTGCATTTGGTTAGTTTTATTAAAAACTGATACAACTCAGTGCATTGCATTTGGTTAGTTTTATTAAAAACTGATACAACTCAGTGCATTGCATTTTGTTAGTTTTATTAAAAACGGATGTAACTCAGTGCATTGCATTTGGTTAGTTTTATTAAAAACTGATGTAACTCAGTGCATTGCATTTGGTTAGTTTTATTAAAAACTGATGTAACTCAGTGCATTGCATTTGGTTAGTTTTATTAAAAACTGATGTAACTCAGTGCACTGCATATGGTTAGTTTTATTAAACACGGATGTAACTCAGTGCATTGCATATGGTTAGTTTTAATAAAAACTGATATAACTCAGTGCATTGCATTTGGTTAGTTTTATTAAAAACTGATGTAACTCAGTGCATTGCATTTGGTTAGTTTTATTAAAAACTGATGTAACTCAGTGCATTGCATATGGTTAGTTTTATTAAACACGGATGTAACTCAGTGCATTGCATATGGTTAGTTTTAATAAAAACTAATATAACTCAGTGCATTGCATATGGTTAGTTTTAATAAAAACTAATATAACTCAGTGCATTGCATTTGGTTAGTTTTATTAAAAACTGATGTAACTCAGTGCATTGCATTTGGTTAGTTTTATTAAACACGGATGTAACTCAGTGCATTGCATATGGTTAGTTTTAATAAAAACTGATATAACTCAGTGCATTGCATTTGGTTAGTTTTATTAAAAACTGATACAACTCAGTGCATTGCATTTGGTTAGTTTTATTAAAAACTGATACAACTCAGTGCATTGCATTTGGTTAGTTTTATTAAACACGGATGTAACTCAGTGCATTGCATTTTGTTAGTTTTATTAAAAACTGATACAACTCAGTGGATTGCATTTGGTTAGTTTTATTAAAAACTGATACAACTCAGTGCATTGCATTTGGTTAGTTTTATTAAAAACTGATACAACTCAGTGCATTGCATTTGGTTAGTTTTATTAAAAACGGATGTAACTCAGTGCATTGCATTTGGTTAGTTTTATTAAAAACTGATACAACTCAGTGGATTGCATTTGGTTAGTTTTATTAAAAACTGATACAACTCAGTGCATTGCATTTTGTTAGTTTTATTAAAAACTGATACAACTCAGTGCATTGCATTTTGTTAGTTTTATTAAAAACGGATGTAACTCAGTGCATTGCATTTGGTTAGTTTTATTAAAAACTGATACAACTCAGTGCATTGCATTTGGTTAGTTTTATTAAAAACTGATGTAACTCAGTGCATTGCATTTGGTTAGTTTTATTAAAAACTGATGTAACTCAGTGCATTGCATTTGGTTAGTTTTATTAAAAACTGATGTAACTCAGTGCATTGCATATGGTTAGTTTTATTAAACACGGACGTAACTCAGTGCATTGCATATGGTTAGTTTTAATAAAAACTGATATAACTCAGTGCATTGCATTTGGTTAGTTTTATTAAAAACTGATGTAACTCAGTGCATTGCATTTGGTTAGTTTTATTAAAAACTGATGTAACTCAGTGCATTGCATTTGGTTAGTTTTATTAAACACGGATGTAACTCAGTGCATTGCATATGGTTAGTTTTAATAAAAACTGATATAACTCAGTGCATTGCATTTGGTTAGTTTTATTAAAAACTGATACAACTCAGTGCATTGCATTTGGTTAGTTTTATTAAAAACTGATGTAACTCAGTGCATTGCATTTGGTTAGTTTTATTAAAAACTGATGTAACTCAGTGCATTGCATTTGGTTAGTTTTATTAAAAACTGATGTAACTCAGTGCATTGCATATGGTTAGTTTTATTAAACACGGATGTAACTCAGTGCATTGCATTTGGTTAGTTTTATTAAAAACTGATGTAACTCAGTGCATTGCATATGGTTAGTTTTATTAAACACGGATGTAACTCAGTGCATTGCATATGGTTAGTTTTAATAAAAACTGATATAACTCAGTGCATTGCATTTGGTTAGTTTTATTAAAAACTGATGTAACTTAGTGCATTGCATATGGTTAGTTTTATTAAACACGGATGTAACTCAGTGCATTGCATTTGGTTAGTTTTATTAAAAACTGATGTAACTCAGTGCATTGCATATGGTTAGTTTTATTAAACACGGATGTAACTCAGTGCATTGCATATGGTTAGTTTTAATAAAAACTGATATGACTCAGTGCATTGCATTTGGTTAGTTTTATTAAAAACTGATGTAAGTCAGTGCATTGCATATGGTTAGTTTTATTAAACACGGATGTAACTCAGTGCATTGCATTTGGTTAGTTTTATTAAAAACTGATGTAACTCAGTGCATTGCATATGGTTAGTTTTATTAAACACGGATGTAACTCAGTGCATTGCATATGGTTAGTTTTAATAAAAACTGATATAACTCAGTGCATTGCATTTGGTTAGTTTTATTAAAAACTGATGTAACTCAGTGCATTGCATTTGGTTAGTTTTATTAAAAACTGATGTAACTCAGTGCATTGCATATGGTTAGTTTTAATAAAAACTGATATAACTCAGTGCATTGCATTTGGTTAGTTTTATTAAAAACTGATGTAACTCAGTGCATTGCATTTGGTTAGTTTTATTAAAAACTGATGTAACTCAGTGCATTGCATTTGGTTAGTTTTATTAAAAACTGATACAACTCAGTGCATTGCATTTGGTTAGTTTTATTAAAAACGGATGTAACTCAGTGCATTGCATTTGGTTAGTTTTATTAAAAACTGATACAACTCAGTGCATTGCATTTGGTTAGTTTTATTAAAAACTGATACAACTCAGTGCATTGCATTTTGTTAGTTTTATTAAAAACGGATGTAACTCAGTGCATTGCATTTGGTTAGTTTTATTAAAAACTGATGTAACTCAGTGCATTGCATTTGGTTAGTTTTATTAAAAACTGATGTAACTCAGTGCATTGCATTTGGTTAGTTTTATTAAAAACTGATGTAACTCAGTGCACTGCATATGGTTAGTTTTATTAAACACGGATGTAACTCAGTGCATTGCATATGGTTAGTTTTAATAAAAACTGATATAACTCAGTGCATTGCATTTGGTTAGTTTTATTAAAAACTGATGTAACTCAGTGCATTGCATTTGGTTAGTTTTATTAAAAATTGATGTAACTCAGTGCATTGCATATGGTTAGTTTTATTAAACACGGATGTAACTCAGTGCATTGCATATGGTTAGTTTTAATAAAAACTGATATAACTCAGTGCATTGCATTTGGTTAGTTTTATTAAAAACTGATGTAACTCAGTGCATTGCATTTGGTTAGTTTTATTAAAAACTGATGTAACTCAGTGCATTGCATTTGGTTAGTTTTATTAAACACGGATGTAACTCAGTGCATTGCATATGGTTAGTTTTAATAAAAACTGATATAACTCAGTGCATTGCATTTGGTTAGTTTTATTAAAAACTGATACAACTCAGTGCATTGCATTTGGTTAGTTTTATTAAAAACTGATACAACTCAGTGCATTGCATTTGGTTAGTTTTATTAAACACGGATGTAACTCAGTGCATTGCATTTTGTTAGTTTTATTAAAAACTGATACAACTCAGTGGATTGCATTTGGTTAGTTTTATTAAAAACTGATACAACTCAGTGCATTGCATTTGGTTAGTTTTATTAAAAACTGATACAACTCAGTGCATTGCATTTGGTTAGTTTTATTAAAAACGGATGTAACTCAGTGCATTGCATTTGGTTAGTTTTATTAAAAACTGATACAACTCAGTGGATTGCATTTGGTTAGTTTTATTAAAAACTGATACAACTCAGTGCATTGCATTTTGTTAGTTTTATTAAAAACTGATACAACTCAGTGCATTGCATTTTGTTAGTTTTATTAAAAACGGATGTAACTCAGTGCATTGCATTTGGTTAGTTTTATTAAAAACTGATACAACTCAGTGCATTGCATTTGGTTAGTTTTATTAGAAACGGATATAACTCAGTGCATTGCATTTGGTTAGTTTTATTAGAAACTGATACAACTCAGTGCATTGCATTTGGTTAGTTTTATTAAAAACTGATGTAACTCAGTGCATTGCATTTGGTTAGTTTTATTAAAAACTGATACAACTCAGTGCATTGCATTTGGTTAGTTTTATTAAAAACGGATGTAACTCAGTGCATTGCATTTGGTTAGTTTTATTAAACACGGATGTAACTCAGTGCATTGCATTTTGTTAGTTTTATTAAAAACTGATACAACTCAGTGGATTGCATTTGGTTAGTTTTATTAAAAACTGATACAACTCAGTGCATTGCATTTGGTTAGTTTTATTAATAACTGATGTAACTCAGTGCATTGCATTTGGTTAGTTTTATTAAAAACTGATGTAACTCAGTGCATTGCATATGGTTAGTTTTATTAAACACGGATGTAACTCAGTGCATTGCATTTGGTTAGTTTTATTAAAAACTGATGTAACTCAGTGCATTGCATATGGTTAGTTTTATTAAACACGGATGTAACTCAGTGCATTGCATATGGTTAGTTTTAATAAAAACTGATATAACTCAGTGCATTGCATTTGGTTAGTTTTATTAAAAACTGATGTAACTCAGTGCATTGCATATGGTTAGTTTTATTAAACACGGATGTAACGCAGTGCATTGCATTTGGTTAGTTTTATTAAAACTGATGTAACTCAGTGCATTGCATATGGTTAGTTTTATTAAACACGGATGTAACTCAGTGCATTGCATATGGTTAGTTTTAATAAAAACTGATATAACTCAGTGCATTGCATTTGGTTAGTTTTATTAAAAACTGATGTAACTCAGTGCATTGCATATGGTTAGTTTTATTAAACACGGATGTAACTCAGTGCATTGCATTTGGTTAGTTTTATTAAAAACTGATGTAACTCAGTGCATTGCATATGGTTAGTTTTATTAAACACGGATGTAACTCAGTGCATTGCATATGGTTAGTTTTAATAAAAACTGATATAACTCAGTGCATTGCATTTGGTTAGTTTTATTTAAAACTGATGTAACTCAGTGCATTGCATTTGGTTAGTTTTATTAAAAACTGATGTAACTCAGTGCATTGCATATGGTTAGTTTTATTAAACACGGATGTAACTCAGTGCATTGCATATGGTTAGTTTTAATAAAAACTGATATAACTCAGTGCATTGCATTTGGTTAGTTTTATTAAAAACTGATGTAACTCAGTGCATTGCATTTGGTTAGTTTTATTAAAAACTGATGTAACTCAGTGCATTGCATTTGGTTAGTTTTATTAAAAACTGATGTAACTCAGTGCATTGCATATGGTTAGTTTTATTAAAAACTGATGTAACTCAGTGCATTGCATATGGTTAGTTTTATTAAACACGGATGTAACTCAGTGCATTGCATATGGTTAGTTTTAATAAAAACTGATATAACTCAGTGCATTGCATTTGGTTAGTTTTATTAAAAACTGATGTAACTCAGTGCATTGCATTTGGTTAGTTTTATTAAAAACTGATGTAACTCAGTGCATTGCATTTGGTTAGTTTTATTAAAAACTGATGTAACTCAGTGCATTGCATTTGGTTAGTTTTATTAAAAACTGATGTAACTCAGTGCATTGCATTTGGTTAGTTTTATTAAACACGGATGTAACTCAGTGCATTGCATATGGTTAGTTTTAATAAAAACTGATATAACTCAGTGCATTGCATTTGGTTAGTTTTATTAAAAACTGATACAACTCAGTGCATTGCATTTGGTTAGTTTTATTAAAAACTGATACAACTCAGTGCATTGCATTTGGTTAGTTTTATTAAACACGGATGTAACTCAGTGCATTGCATTTTGTTAGTTTTATTAAAAACTGATACAACTCAGTGGATTGCATTTGGTTAGTTTTATTAAAAACTGATACAACTCAGTGCATTGCATTTGGTTAGTTTTATTAAAAACTGATACAACTCAGTGCATTGCATTTGGTTAGTTTTATTAAAAACTGATACAACTCAGTGCATTGCATTTGGTTAGTTTTATTAAAAACTGATACAACTCAGTGGATTGCATTTGGTTAGTTTTATTAAAAACTGATACAACTCAGTGCATTGCATTTTGTTAGTTTTATTAAAAACTGATACAACTCAGTGCATTGCATTTTGTTAGTTTTATTAAAAACGGATGTAACTCAGTGCATTGCATTTGGTTAGTTTTATTAAAAACTCATACAACTCAGTGCATTGCATTTGGTTAGTTTTATTAGAAACGGATATAACTCAGTGCATTGCATTTGGTTAGTTTTATTAGAAACTGATACAACTCAGTGCATTGCATTTGGTTAGTTTTATTAAAAACTGATACAACTCAGTGCATTGCATTTGGTTAGTTTTATTAGAAACGGATATAACTCAGTGCATTGCATTTGGTTAGTTTTATTAGAAACTGATACAACTCAGTGCATTGCATTTGGTTAGTTTTATTAAAAACTGATGTAACTCAGTGCATTGCATTTGGTTAGTTTTATTAAAAACTGATACAACTCAGTGCATTGCATTTGGTTAGTTTTATTAAAAACTGATGTAACTCAGTGCATTGCATTTGGTTAGTTTTATTAAAAACTGATACAACTCAGTGCATTACATTTTGTTAGTTTTATTAAAAACGGATGTAACTCAGTGCATTGCATTTGGTTAGTTTTATTAAAAACTGATGTGACTCAGTGCATTGCATTTGGTTAGTTTTATTAAAAACTGATACAACTCAGTGCATTGCATTTGGTTAGTTTTATTAAAAACTGATACAACTCAGTGCATTGCATTTGGTTAGTTTTATTAAAAACTGATATAACTCGGTGCATTGCATTTTGTTAGTTTTATTAAAAACTGATGTAACTCAGTGCATTGCATTTGGTTAGTTTTATTAAAAACTGATACAACTCAGTGCATTGCATTTGGTTAGTTTTATTAAAAAGGGATGTATCTCAGTGCATTGCATTTGGTTAGTTTTATTAAACACGGATGTAACTCAGTGCATTGCATATGGTTAGTTTTAATAAAAACTGATATAACTAAGTGCATTGCATTTGGTTAGTTTTATTAAAAACTGATACAACTCAGTGCATTGCATTTGGTTAGTTTTATTAAAAACTGATACAACTCAGTGCATTGCATTTGGTTAGTTTTATTAAACACGGATGTAACTCAGTGCATTGCATTTTGTTAGTTTTATTAAAAACTGATACAACTCAGTGCATTGCATTTGGTTAGTTTTATTAAAAACTGATACAACTCAGTGCATTGCATTTGGTTAGTTTTATTAAACACGGATGTAGCTCAGTGCATTGCATTTTGTTAGTTTTATTAAAAACTGATACAACTCAGTGGATTGCATTTGGTTAGTTTTATTAAAAACTGATACAAGTCAGTGCATTGCATTTGGTTAGTTTTATTAAAAACTGATGTAACTCAGTGCATTGCATTTGGTTAGTTTTATTAAAAACTGATACAACTCAGTGCATTGCATTTGGTTAGTTTTATTAAAAAGGGATGTAACTCAGTGCATTGCATTTGGTTAGTTTTATTAAACACGGATGTAACTCAGTGCATTGCATTTGGTTAGTTTTATTAAAAAGGGATGTAACTCAGTGCATTGCATTTGGTTAGTTTTATTAAACACGGATGTAACTCAGTGCATTGCATATGGTTAGTTTTAATAAAAACTGATATAACTCAGTGCATTGCATTTGGTTAGTTTTATTAAAAACTGATACAACTCAGTGCATTGCATTTGGTTAGTTTTATTAAAAACTGATACAACTCAGTGCATTGCATTTGGTTAGTTTTATTAAACACGGATGTAACTCAGTGCATTGCATTTTGTTAGTTTTATTAAAAACTGATACAACTCAGTGGATTGCATTTGGTTAGTTTTATTAAACACGGATGTAACTCAGTGCATTGCATTTGGTTAGTTTTATTAAACACGGATGTAACTCAGTGCATTGCATATGGTTAGTTTTAATAAAAACTGATATAACTCAGTGCATTGCATTTTGTTAGTTTTATTAAAAACTGATGTAACTCAGTGCATTGCATTTGGTTAGTTTTATTAAAAACTGATACAACTCAGTGCATTGCATTTGGTTAGTTTTATTAAAAAGGGATGTAACTCAGTGCATTGCATTTGGTTAGTTTTATTAAACACGGATGTAACTCAGTGCATTGCATATGGTTAGTTTTAATAAAAACTGATATAACTCAGTGCATTGCATTTGGTTAGTTTTATTAAAAACTGATACAACTCAGTGCATTGCATTTGGTTAGTTTTATTAAACACGGATGTAACTCAGTGCATTGCATTTTGTTAGTTTTATTAAAAACTGATACAACTCAGTGGATTGCATTTGGTTAGTTTTATTAAAAACTGATACAACTCAGTGCATTGCATTTGGTTAGTTTTATTAAAAAGGGATGTAACTCAGTGCATTGCATTTGGTTAGTTTTATTAAACACGGATGTAACTCAGTGCATTGCATATGGTTAGTTTTAATAAAAACTGATATAACTCAGTGCATTGCATTTGGTTAGTTTTATTAAAAACTGATATAACTCGGTGCATTGCATTTTGTTAGTTTTATTAAAAACTGATGTAACTCAGTGCATTGCATTTGGTTAGTTTTATTAAAAACTGATACAACTCAGTGCATTGCATTTGGTTAGTTTTATTAAAAAGGGATGTAACTCAGTGCATTGCATTTGGTTAGTTTTATTAAACACGGATGTAACTCAGTGCATTGCATATGGTTAGTTTTAATAAAAACTGGTATAACTCAGTGCATTGCATTTGGTTAGTTTTATTAAAAACTGATACAACTCAGTGCATTGCATTTGGTTAGTTTTATTAAAAACTGATACAACTCAGTGCATTGCATTTGGTTAGTTTTATTAAACACGGATGTAACTCAGTGCATTGCATTTTGTTAGTTTTATTAAAAACTGATACAACTCAGTGGATTGCATTTGGTTAGTTTTATTAAAAACTGATACAACTCAGTGCATTGCATTTGGTTAGTTTTATTAAAAACTGATACAACTCAGTGCATTGCATTTGGTTAGTTTTATTTAAAACTGATACAACTCAGTGCATTGCATTTGGTTAGTTTTATTAAAAACTGATACAACTCAGTGCATTGCATTTGGTTAGTTTTATTAGAAACGGATATAACTCAGTGCATTGCATTTGGTTAGTTTTATTAGAAACTGATACAACTCAGTGCATTGCATTTGGTTAGTTTTATTAAAAACTGATGTAACTCAGTGCATTGCATTTGGTTAGTTTTATTAAAAACTGATACAACTCAGTGCATTGCATTTGGTTAGTTTTATTAAACACGGATGTAACTCAGTGCATTGCATATGGTTAGTTTTAATAAAAACTGATATAACTCAGTGCATTGCATTTGGTTAGTTTTATTAAAAACTGATACAACTCAGTGCATTGCATTTGGTTAGTTTTATTAAAAACTGATACAACTCAGTGCATTGCATTTGGTTAGTTTTATTAAAAACGGATGTAACTCAGTGCATTGCATTTGGTTAGTTTTATTAAAAACTGATACAACTCAGTGGATTGCATTTGGTTAGTTTTATTAAAAACTGATACAACTCAGTGCATTGCATTTTGTTAGTTTTATTAAAAACTGATACAACTCAGTGCATTGCATTTTGTTAGCTTTATTAAAAACGGATGTAACTCAGTGCATTGCATTTGGTTAGTTTTATTAAAAACTGATACAACTCAGTGCATTGCATTTGGTTAGTTTTATTAAAAACTGATACAACTCAGTGCATTGCATTTGGTTAGTTTTATTAAAAACTGATACAACTCAGTGCATTGCATTTTGTTAGTTTTATTAAAAACTGATACAACTCAGTGCATTGCATTTTGTTAGTTTTATTAAAAACTGATACAACTCAGTGGATTGCATTTGGTTAGTTTTATTAAAAACTGATACAACTCAGTGCATTGCATTTGGTTAGTTTTATTAAAAACTGATACAACTCAGTGCATTGCATATGGTTAGTTTTAATAAAAACTGATATAACTCAGTGGATTGCATTTGGTTAGTTTTATTAAAAACTGATACAACTCAGTGCATTGCATTTTGTTAGTTTTATTAAAAACTGATACAACTCAGTGCATTGCATTTTGTTAGTTTTATTAAAAACGGATGTAACTCAGTGCATTGCATTTGGTTAGTTTTATTAAAAACTGATACAACTCAGTGCATTGCATTTGGTTAGTTTTATTAAAAACTGATACAACTCAGTGCATTGCATTTGGTTAGTTTTATTAAAAACTGATACAACTCAGTGCATTGCATTTTGTTAGTTTTATTAAAAACGGATGTAACTCAGTGCATTGCATTTGGTTAGTTTTATTAAAAACTGATACAACTCAGTGCATTGCATTTGGTTAGTTTTATTAAAAACTGATACAACTCAGTGCATTGCATTTGGTTAGTTTTATTAAAAACTGATACAACTCAGTGGATTGCATTTGGTTAGTTTTATTAAAAACTGATACAACTCAGTGCATTGCATTTTGTTAGTTTTATTAAAAACTGATACAACTCAGTGGATTGCATTTGGTTAGTTTTATTAAAAACTGATACAACTCAGTGCATTGCATTTGGTTAGTTTTATTAAAAACTGATACAACTCAGTGCATTGCATATGGTTAGTTTTAATAAAAACTGATATAACTCAGTGGATTGCATTTGGTTAGTTTTATTAAAAACTGATACAACTCAGTGCATTGCATTTTGTTAGTTTTATTAAAAACTGATATAACTCAGTGCATTGCATTTGGTTAGTTTTATTAAAAACGGATGTAACTCAGTGCATTGCATTTGGTTAGTTTTATTAAACACGGATGTAACTCAGTGCATTGCATTTTGTTAGTTTTATTAAAAACTGATACAACTCAGTGGATTGCATTTGGTTAGTTTTATTAAAAACTGATACAACTCAGTGCATTGCATTTGGTTAGTTTTATTAATAACTGATGTAACTCAGTGCATTGCATTTGGTTAGTTTTATTAAAAACTGATGTAACTCAGTGCATTGCATATGGTTAGTTTTATTAAACACGGATGTAACTCAGTGCATTGCATTTGGTTAGTTTTATTAAAAACTGATGTAACTCAGTGCATTGCATATGGTTAGTTTTATTAAACACGGATGTAACTCAGTGCATTGCATATGGTTAGTTTTAATAAAAACTGATATAACTCAGTGCATTGCATTTGGTTAGTTTTATTAAAAACTGATGTAACTCAGTGCATTGCATATGGTTAGTTTTATTAAACACGGATGTAACGCAGTGCATTGCATTTGGTTAGTTTTATTAAAACTGATGTAACTCAGTGCATTGCATATGGTTAGTTTTATTAAACACGGATGTAACTCAGTGCATTGCATATGGTTAGTTTTAATAAAAACTGATATAACTCAGTGCATTGCATTTGGTTAGTTTTATTAAAAACTGATGTAACTCAGTGCATTGCATATGGTTAGTTTTATTAAACACGGATGTAACTCAGTGCATTGCATTTGGTTAGTTTTATTAAAAACTGATGTAACTCAGTGCATTGCATATGGTTAGTTTTATTAAACACGGATGTAACTCAGTGCATTGCATATGGTTAGTTTTAATAAAAACTGATATAACTCAGTGCATTGCATTTGGTTAGTTTTATTTAAAACTGATGTAACTCAGTGCATTGCATTTGGTTAGTTTTATTAAAAACTGATGTAACTCAGTGCATTGCATATGGTTAGTTTTATTAAACACGGATGTAACTCAGTGCATTGCATATGGTTAGTTTTAATAAAAACTGATATAACTCAGTGCATTGCATTTGGTTAGTTTTATTAAAAACTGATGTAACTCAGTGCATTGCATTTGGTTAGTTTTATTAAAAACTGATGTAACTCAGTGCATTGCATTTGGTTAGTTTTATTAAAAACTGATGTAACTCAGTGCATTGCATATGGTTAGTTTTATTAAAAACTGATGTAACTCAGTGCATTGCATATGGTTAGTTTTATTAAACACGGATGTAACTCAGTGCATTGCATATGGTTAGTTTTAATAAAAACTGATATAACTCAGTGCATTGCATTTGGTTAGTTTTATTAAAAACTGATGTAACTCAGTGCATTGCATTTGGTTAGTTTTATTAAAAACTGATGTAACTCAGTGCATTGCATTTGGTTAGTTTTATTAAAAACTGATGTAACTCAGTGCATTGCATTTGGTTAGTTTTATTAAAAACTGATGTAACTCAGTGCATTGCATTTGGTTAGTTTTATTAAACACGGATGTAACTCAGTGCATTGCATATGGTTAGTTTTAATAAAAACTGATATAACTCAGTGCATTGCATTTGGTTAGTTTTATTAAAAACTGATGTAACTCAGTGCATTGCATATGGTTAGTTTTATTAAACACGGATGTAACGCAGTGCATTGCATTTGGTTAGTTTTATTAAAACTGATGTAACTCAGTGCATTGCATATGGTTAGTTTTATTAAACACGGATGTAACTCAGTGCATTGCATATGGTTAGTTTTAATAAAAACTGATATAACTCAGTGCATTGCATTTGGTTAGTTTTATTAAAAACTGATGTAACTCAGTGCATTGCATATGGTTAGTTTTATTAAACACGGATGTAACTCAGTGCATTGCATTTGGTTAGTTTTATTAAAAACTGATGTAACTCAGTGCATTGCATATGGTTAGTTTTATTAAACACGGATGTAACTCAGTGCATTGCATATGGTTAGTTTTAATAAAAACTGATATAACTCAGTGCATTGCATTTGGTTAGTTTTATTTAAAACTGATGTAACTCAGTGCATTGCATTTGGTTAGTTTTATTAAAAACTGATGTAACTCAGTGCATTGCATATGGTTAGTTTTATTAAACACGGATGTAACTCAGTGCATTGCATATGGTTAGTTTTAATAAAAACTGATATAACTCAGTGCATTGCATTTGGTTAGTTTTATTAAAAACTGATGTAACTCAGTGCATTGCATTTGGTTAGTTTTATTAAAAACTGATGTAACTCAGTGCATTGCATTTGGTTAGTTTTATTAAAAACTGATGTAACTCAGTGCATTGCATATGGTTAGTTTTATTAAAAACTGATGTAACTCAGTGCATTGCATATGGTTAGTTTTATTAAACACGGATGTAACTCAGTGCATTGCATATGGTTAGTTTTAATAAAAACTGATATAACTCAGTGCATTGCATTTGGTTAGTTTTATTAAAAACTGATGTAACTCAGTGCATTGCATTTGGTTAGTTTTATTAAAAACTGATGTAACTCAGTGCATTGCATTTGGTTAGTTTTATTAAAAACTGATGTAACTCAGTGCATTGCATTTGGTTAGTTTTATTAAAAACTGATGTAACTCAGTGCATTGCATTTGGTTAGTTTTATTAAACACGGATGTAACTCAGTGCATTGCATATGGTTAGTTTTAATAAAAACTGATATAACTCAGTGCATTGCATTTGGTTAGTTTTATTAAAAACTGATACAACTCAGTGCATTGCATTTGGTTAGTTTTATTAAAAACTGATACAACTCAGTGCATTGCATTTGGTTAGTTTTATTAAACACGGATGTAACTCAGTGCATTGCATTTTGTTAGTTTTATTAAAAACTGATACAACTCAGTGGATTGCATTTGGTTAGTTTTATTAAAAACTGATACAACTCAGTGCATTGCATTTGGTTAGTTTTATTAAAAACTGATACAACTCAGTGCATTGCATTTGGTTAGTTTTATTAAAAACTGATACAACTCAGTGCATTGCATTTGGTTAGTTTTATTAAAAACTGATACAACTCAGTGGATTGCATTTGGTTAGTTTTATTAAAAACTGATACAACTCAGTGCATTGCATTTTGTTAGTTTTATTAAAAACTGATACAACTCAGTGCATTGCATTTTGTTAGTTTTATTAAAAACGGATGTAACTCAGTGCATTGCATTTGGTTAGTTTTATTAAAAACTCATACAACTCAGTGCATTGCATTTGGTTAGTTTTATTAGAAACGGATATAACTCAGTGCATTGCATTTGGTTAGTTTTATTAGAAACTGATACAACTCAGTGCATTGCATTTGGTTAGTTTTATTAAAAACTGATACAACTCAGTGCATTGCATTTGGTTAGTTTTATTAGAAACGGATATAACTCAGTGCATTGCATTTGGTTAGTTTTATTAGAAACTGATACAACTCAGTGCATTGCATTTGGTTAGTTTTATTAAAAACTGATGTAACTCAGTGCATTGCATTTGGTTAGTTTTATTAAAAACTGATACAACTCAGTGCATTGCATTTGGTTAGTTTTATTAAAAACTGATGTAACTCAGTGCATTGCATTTGGTTAGTTTTATTAAAAACTGATACAACTCAGTGCATTACATTTTGTTAGTTTTATTAAAAACGGATGTAACTCAGTGCATTGCATTTGGTTAGTTTTATTAAAAACTGATGTGACTCAGTGCATTGCATTTGGTTAGTTTTATTAAAAACTGATACAACTCAGTGCATTGCATTTGGTTAGTTTTATTAAAAACTGATACAACTCAGTGCATTGCATTTGGTTAGTTTTATTAAAAACTGATATAACTCGGTGCATTGCATTTTGTTAGTTTTATTAAAAACTGATGTAACTCAGTGCATTGCATTTGGTTAGTTTTATTAAAAACTGATACAACTCAGTGCATTGCATTTGGTTAGTTTTATTAAAAAGGGATGTATCTCAGTGCATTGCATTTGGTTAGTTTTATTAAACACGGATGTAACTCAGTGCATTGCATATGGTTAGTTTTAATAAAAACTGATATAACTAAGTGCATTGCATTTGGTTAGTTTTATTAAAAACTGATACAACTCAGTGCATTGCATTTGGTTAGTTTTATTAAAAACTGATACAACTCAGTGCATTGCATTTGGTTAGTTTTATTAAACACGGATGTAACTCAGTGCATTGCATTTTGTTAGTTTTATTAAAAACTGATACAACTCAGTGCATTGCATTTGGTTAGTTTTATTAAAAACTGATACAACTCAGTGCATTGCATTTGGTTAGTTTTATTAAACACGGATGTAGCTCAGTGCATTGCATTTTGTTAGTTTTATTAAAAACTGATACAACTCAGTGGATTGCATTTGGTTAGTTTTATTAAAAACTGATACAACTCAGTGCATTGCATTTGGTTAGTTTTATTAAAAACTGATGTAACTCAGTGCATTGCATTTGGTTAGTTTTATTAAAAACTGATACAACTCAGTGCATTGCATTTGGTTAGTTTTATTAAAAAGGGATGTAACTCAGTGCATTGCATTTGGTTAGTTTTATTAAACACGGATGTAACTCAGTGCATTGCATTTGGTTAGTTTTATTAAAAAGGGATGTAACTCAGTGCATTGCATTTGGTTAGTTTTATTAAACACGGATGTAACTCAGTGCATTGCATATGGTTAGTTTTAATAAAAACTGATATAACTCAGTGCATTGCATTTGGTTAGTTTTATTAAAAACTGATACAACTCAGTGCATTGCATTTGGTTAGTTTTATTAAAAACTGATACAACTCAGTGCATTGCATTTGGTTAGTTTTATTAAACACGGATGTAACTCAGTGCATTGCATTTTGTTAGTTTTATTAAAAACTGATACAACTCAGTGGATTGCATTTGGTTAGTTTTATTAAACACGGATGTAACTCAGTGCATTGCATTTGGTTAGTTTTATTAAACACGGATGTAACTCAGTGCATTGCATATGGTTAGTTTTAATAAAAACTGATATAACTCAGTGCATTGCATTTTGTTAGTTTTATTAAAAACTGATGTAACTCAGTGCATTGCATTTGGTTAGTTTTATTAAAAACTGATACAACTCAGTGCATTGCATTTGGTTAGTTTTATTAAAAAGGGATGTAACTCAGTGCATTGCATTTGGTTAGTTTTATTAAACACGGATGTAACTCAGTGCATTGCATATGGTTAGTTTTAATAAAAACTGATATAACTCAGTGCATTGCATTTGGTTAGTTTTATTAAAAACTGATACAACTCAGTGCATTGCATTTGGTTAGTTTTATTAAACACGGATGTAACTCAGTGCATTGCATTTTGTTAGTTTTATTAAAAACTGATACAACTCAGTGGATTGCATTTGGTTAGTTTTATTAAAAACTGATACAACTCAGTGCATTGCATTTGGTTAGTTTTATTAAAAAGGGATGTAACTCAGTGCATTGCATTTGGTTAGTTTTATTAAACACGGATGTAACTCAGTGCATTGCATATGGTTAGTTTTAATAAAAACTGATATAACTCAGTGCATTGCATTTGGTTAGTTTTATTAAAAACTGATATAACTCGGTGCATTGCATTTTGTTAGTTTTATTAAAAACTGATGTAACTCAGTGCATTGCATTTGGTTAGTTTTATTAAAAACTGATACAACTCAGTGCATTGCATTTGGTTAGTTTTATTAAAAAGGGATGTAACTCAGTGCATTGCATTTGGTTAGTTTTATTAAACACGGATGTAACTCAGTGCATTGCATATGGTTAGTTTTAATAAAAACTGATATAACTCAGTGCATTGCATTTGGTTAGTTTTATTAAAAACTGATACAACTCAGTGCATTGCATTTGGTTAGTTTTATTAAAAACTGATACAACTCAGTGCATTGCATTTGGTTAGTTTTATTAAACACGGATGTAACTCAGTGCATTGCATTTTGTTAGTTTTATTAAAAACTGATACAACTCAGTGGATTGCATTTGGTTAGTTTTATTAAAAACTGATACAACTCAGTGCATTGCATTTGGTTAGTTTTATTAAAAACTGATACAACTCAGTGCATTGCATTTGGTTAGTTTTATTTAAAACTGATACAACTCAGTGCATTGCATTTGGTTAGTTTTATTAAAAACTGATACAACTCAGTGCATTGCATTTGGTTAGTTTTATTAGAAACGGATATAACTCAGTGCATTGCATTTGGTTAGTTTTATTAGAAACTGATACAACTCAGTGCATTGCATTTGGTTAGTTTTATTAAAAACTGATGTAACTCAGTGCATTGCATTTGGTTAGTTTTATTAAAAACTGATACAACTCAGTGCATTGCATTTGGTTAGTTTTATTAAACACGGATGTAACTCAGTGCATTGCATATGGTTAGTTTTAATAAAAACTGATATAACTCAGTGCATTGCATTTGGTTAGTTTTATTAAAAACTGATACAACTCAGTGCATTGCATTTGGTTAGTTTTATTAAAAACTGATACAACTCAGTGCATTGCATTTGGTTAGTTTTATTAAAAACGGATGTAACTCAGTGCATTGCATTTGGTTAGTTTTATTAAAAACTGATACAACTCAGTGGATTGCATTTGGTTAGTTTTATTAAAAACTGATACAACTCAGTGCATTGCATTTTGTTAGTTTTATTAAAAACTGATACAACTCAGTGCATTGCATTTTGTTAGTTTTATTAAAAACGGATGTAACTCAGTGCATTGCATTTGGTTAGTTTTATTAAAAACTGATACAACTCAGTGCATTGCATTTGGTTAGTTTTATTAAAAACTGATACAACTCAGTGCATTGCATTTGGTTAGTTTTATTAAAAACTGATACAACTCAGTGCATTGCATTTTGTTAGTTTTATTAAAAACTGATACAACTCAGTGCATTGCATTTTGTTAGTTTTATTAAAAACTGATACAACTCAGTGGATTGCATTTGGTTAGTTTTATTAAAAACTGATACAACTCAGTGCATTGCATTTGGTTAGTTTTATTAAAAACTGATACAACTCAGTGCATTGCATATGGTTAGTTTTAATAAAAACTGATATAACTCAGTGGATTGCATTTGGTTAGTTTTATTAAAAACTGATACAACTCAGTGCATTGCATTTTGTTAGTTTTATTAAAAACTGATACAACTCAGTGCATTGCATTTTGTTAGTTTTATTAAAAACGGATGTAACTCAGTGCATTGCATTTGGTTAGTTTTATTAAAAACTGATACAACTCAGTGCATTGCATTTGGTTAGTTTTATTAAAAACTGATACAACTCAGTGCATTGCATTTGGTTAGTTTTATTAAAAACTGATACAACTCAGTGCATTGCATTTTGTTAGTTTTATTAAAAACGGATGTAACTCAGTGCATTGCATTTGGTTAGTTTTATTAAAAACTGATACAACTCAGTGCATTGCATTTGGTTAGTTTTATTAAAAACTGATACAACTCAGTGCATTGCATTTGGTTAGTTTTATTAAAAACTGATACAACTCAGTGGATTGCATTTGGTTAGTTTTATTAAAAACTGATACAACTCAGTGCATTGCATTTTGTTAGTTTTATTAAAAACTGATACAACTCAGTGGATTGCATTTGGTTAGTTTTATTAAAAACTGATACAACTCAGTGCATTGCATTTGGTTAGTTTTATTAAAAACTGATACAACTCAGTGCATTGCATATGGTTAGTTTTAATAAAAACTGATATAACTCAGTGGATTGCATTTGGTTAGTTTTATTAAAAACTGATACAACTCAGTGCATTGCATTTTGTTAGTTTTATTAAAAACTGATACAACTCAGTGCATTGCATTTTGTTAGTTTTATTAAAAACTGATACAACTCAGTGGATTGCATTTGGTTAGTTTTATTAAAAACTGATACAACTCAGTGCATTGCATTTGGTTAGTTTTATTAAAAACTGATACAACTCAGTGCATTGCATATGGTTAGTTTTAATAAAAACTGATATAACTCAGTGGATTGCATTTGGTTAGTTTTATTAAAAACTGATACAACTCAGTGCATTGCATTTTGTTAGTTTTATTAAAAACTGATACAACTCAGTGCATTGCATTTTGTTAGTTTTATTAAAAACGGATGTAACTCAGTGCATTGCATTTCGTTAGTTTTATTAAAAACTGATACAACTCAGTGGATTGCATTTGGTTAGTTTTATTAAAAACTGATACAACTCAGTGCATTGCATTTTGTTAGTTTTATTGAAAACTGATACAACTCAGTGCATTGCATTTTGTTAGTTTTATTAAAAACGGATGTAACTCAGTGCATTGCATTTGGTTAGTTTTATTAAAAACTGATACAACTCAGTGCATTGCATTTGGTTAGTTTTATTAAAAACTGATACAACTCAGTGCATTGCATTTTGTTAGTTTTATTAAAAACTGATACAACTCAGTGCATTGCATTTTGTTAGTTTTATTAAAAACTGATACAACTCAGTGGATTGCATTTGGTTAGTTTTATTAAAAACTGATACAACTCAGTGCATTGCATTTGGTTAGTTTTATTAAAAACTGATACAACTCAGTGCATTGCATATGGTTAGTTTTAATAAAAACTGATATAACTCAGTGGATTGCATTTGGTTAGTTTTATTAAAAACTGATACAACTCAGTGCATTGCATTTTGTTAGTTTTATTAAAAACTGATACAACTCAGTGCATTGCATTTTGTTAGTTTTATTAAAAACGGATGTAACTCAGTGCATTGCATTTGGTTAGTTTTATTAAAAACTGATACAACTCAGTGCATTGCATTTGGTTAGTTTTATTAAAAACTGATACAACTCAGTGCATTGCATTTGGTTAGTTTTATTAAAAACTGATACAACTCAGTGCATTGCATTTTGTTAGTTTTATTAAAAACGGATGTAACTCAGTGCATTGCATTTGGTTAGTTTTATTAAAAACTGATACAACTCAGTGCATTGCATTTGGTTAGTTTTATTAAAAACTGATACAACTCAGTGCATTGCATTTGGTTAGTTTTATTAAAAACTGATACAACTCAGTGGATTGCATTTGGTTAGTTTTATTAAAAACTGATACAACTCAGTGCATTGCATTTTGTTAGTTTTATTAAAAACTGATACAACTCAGTGGATTGCATTTGGTTAGTTTTATTAAAAACTGATACAACTCAGTGCATTGCATTTGGTTAGTTTTATTAAAAACTGATACAACTCAGTGCATTGCATATGGTTAGTTTTAATAAAAACTGATATAACTCAGTGGATTGCATTTGGTTAGTTTTATTA